>LR750304.1:591676-607630 GCA_902729485.2 Mus minutoides | reverse complement strand
ATATATATATATATATATATATATATATATATATATATATATATATACACACACACACACTATGTAACAGATACAGATTAAACTATGTTGTCTAAGTTTACTTTGTCAAAAACTTAGCAATTTATCTTTTCATATTACTCTTCTTCTCATCCACTTGGATATATTTTTTTTTATTTCAAGCTTATAATTTGGACAATAAGTAGGAAAGAAGTTACATATCCTTAACTCTAAGGTATGGACCATATGTACTTCTTTAATGATCTTTAGTTCTAGAGTCCCAATGCTAAAGGAAAGAGAATAGAATACTTATTGAGATTGTAAATAACATATCCTGAAGACCATATTGCATTTCAAAAGGATACAAATTGTGTAAATGAGCATCTCCAATGTATTCAAGTGGGCTTCAAGAACGGTTAACATTTAATAAGTTTCTCTGTTTTAAAAAAGAGATGGTAATGGGTATATATCTCTATTCTATATGATTTTGAAATATACATGCAACAAAGTAGCAGCAATCAGTGTGAATCTGTTGTGAGTTTGTTTTGAAAATTAATTTTAGGGCTACACATAGAAACCATGTCTTGAAAAAAAAATATGCCGGCAGTGGTGATGCACGCCTTTAATCCCAGCACTTAGGAGGCAGAGGCAGGTGGATTTCTGAGTTCGAGGCCAGCCTGGTCTACAAAGTGAGCTGCAAGACAGCCAGGGCTACACAGAGAAACCATGTCTCAAAAAAAATTAATTTTATATACTTTATATATTGTTGTATCTAATTCACAGGAATTCTGATATCAAATTTTCCTTCTTGCCTTAATTTTATATTTTGAAAAATGTTAAATATTTAAGAAGTCATTTTATTTTCTGAACATGAAACAAAGCATCAATGATAGGAATGATTCTTGTACTAAAAATGCTTTAATGCTAAATTATTTGAATGTAATTGCCAATGAACCAAAATTAAAAGCCTTATTATTGAACATTAAAATATATAATTTCATAGTTATATGTCAGCATAAAATATCAAGTAGATTACAGTATTTTCTAATAGAAAATAATTATTTATAAATATAGATGGTAGTCACATTCTACCCTAATTAATCTTGATAATTCCCATTATTAGAGAAGTAGGAAAGCATGATTAGTGGCCAAATATGTCATGTTGTAATTACAGTCAATGCAGAGCCATTTTGAAAACTAAAGGCACTGGGTAAATTATATGATTGTTTTCTTATTGATCATTTGAGAACTATTTCTGAAGCACAGAACTGAAACATATTTCTGAAGAAATATTCTTCCTTGATCCTCACTAAATCTTCCTAAGGTTATACACAAGGGCTGCTGGTCCTTGGAATGCCATCATATTAAATAGGGGGTAGGGAGGTCTTGGCTCAGCTGGTGATCCATTTTGCTAGTAGAGAGCATCCACTGTGAACTGAGGCCCTTTACCTCATTGGTTGCATCTGCTGTACATTACACCTTCATCTCTCATTATTGGCCTAGTCTTTCTCTATGTGATAAGGCGCTAGGGTTTCCAGGAGTAAAATATGTGTGTGGGTTTTTCCCTTTTAGATGTTACAAGATCAGTATGCCATTCATCATACAAGCAATAAAAATGAGATCCCCAGGGCTGACTTTGTTGTTTTATTTATTTTGTTATTTTGTTTTGTTTGATAAATTCTTCAAGGCTAAGAAAGGCTATTCAAGAGAAACTCCTAGAGAAATTATCACACAAGTACAATAGTCTAGATCAGAACTTGCTGCAAGGAAAGTGTTGCTCTCTTACAGAAAGTCCTCAATGCCTCTATTTATGAATCATTGCACTGTGACAAATTTGATAAGCATTTAGTAAAAACCATATTTAGAGTTTGTGGAATTTGATCTTGACCAAGACAGATATCTTTCACCATATTTTCTTGAAATTCGAAAGCTGTTATATTTTCCTTATCCCACTAAGCCACATGAGCATGACAGTAACAACCTTTACAGAGGCTTTGTTCATAAATTATATTGTTCTGTATAGTTGTATTTATGTACTCTTTTTCTTAAATTATTATTTTTTGCTGGTAATGAGTATTTGGGACATATTCCCATTGTAACTGGGAGAGCACCTACTTACACATGGGGTTTTATTAATCAAGATCTTGCCATGTTCATTTGGGTAGACTGGTCTTTGTCTTCTAAGTGAAGGCTAAAGAAAAGAAAAGGCCCAATCATTTGTTTTCAATTATCTGTGAGGAACTAGAACTAAATGCATGTGTTTGTGCTGTCCTACCATCTGATCCTCTTACCACAGTGTCTTAGTCAGGGTTTCTATTCCTGCACAAACATCATGACCAAGAAGCAAATTGGGGAGGAAAGGGTTTATTCGGCTTACATTTCCATACTGCTGTTCATCAAAGGAAGTCAGGACTGGAACTCAAGCAGGAGCTGATGCAGAAGCCATGGAGGGATGTTCTTTATTGGCTTGCTTCCCTTGGCTTGCTCAGCCTGCTCTCTTATAGAACCCAAGACTGCCAGCCCAGAGATGGTCCCACCCACAAGGGGCCCTTGATCACTAATTGAGAAAATGCCTCACAGCTAGATCTCATGGAAGCATTTCCCCAATTGAAACTCCTTTTTCTGTGATAATTCCAGCTGTGTCAAGTTGACACAAACCTAGCCAGTACAATTGACCCCTTGTCAACTTGACACACAAATACATCACCAGTAAGCCTCAATCCTTAGTTCTTACTCAACCCCAAGATCTTAAATAACTTTAAAAGTCCCACAGTCTTTACATATTAAAAGCTCANCCCTTGGCTTGCTCAGCCTGCTCTCTTATAGAACCCAAGACTGCCAGCCCAGAGATGGTCCCACCCACAAGGGGCCCTTGATCACTAATTGAGAAAATGCCTCACAGCTAGATCTCATGGAGGCATTTCCCCAATTGAAACTCCTTTTTCTGTGATAATTCCAGCTGTGTCAAGTTGACACAAACCTAGCCAGTACACACAGTGGCCTGGTATACAACCCATACCTCAATTGGTTTCTTTGTTCATTTGTCTTTGTAATACATATCCAAGGGTATAGTATCATTTCGAATGGTATTCTATGGGATGCAATAGGATGATAAAAAATGGAGTCATTTGCAACCCCATAGGAAGAACAACCATATCAACCAACCAGAGGCTCCAGAGCACCCTGGTACTAAGCCATCAACCAAGGAGCATACATGACTCCACCTGCATATGTAGCAGAGGATGGTCTAGTCAGGTATCAATGGGAGAAGAGCTCCTTGGTCCCCAGTTTACAGCAATCGAGGGAAGGGAAGTGGTAGTGGGTGGGTGGAGAAACACTCTCATAGAAGCAGGGGGGGAGGAAGGATGGGATAGGGGGTTTCTGGGAGGGAGAGAAACCGGGAAAACGGATAACATTTGAGATGTAAATAAAGAAAATATCCAATATAAAAAGAAAGAAGAAGAAAAGAAATGGAGTTATGTAGTAAATTACCCTATGTACAAGTGCAGGCAGAGAAGATGACTGTCGCTATAATAAACTTCAGAGTTGGAGAAGTAAATATGTTAGCTAATAAGTTAATTCATATATGGATTTGTGTAATCCTTTCTCCTCTCGATAAGGTTTGAGTTATCCATGCCTTTTAAATGTGTTATACCCTGTGTCTATCAGCTCGTTCAGAATTAGTTGTATTTATCAGTGGAGGGGAAACTTGAGTAAGTATATTGAATTCTTATTGTAAATATTGAACATAATGGAGAACATGTATAGTTTGTGGCATTAAGCAATTAGTGAATTCTTATAAATTGACTTACAGGATCATAAAAACTTAGTTATCATTTTAAAATTGGTGTTTGATAAACCTGATAAACCGCAGGCATGCTTTTAGTTAGTGTTACTTCCTTTTTAGCTGTACATTTAGCTGCCTCTTCTATTTGTTTAATGTGGAAGCTCTGCTAATTGATCCTGTGTCATTCTCATTTTCTAACGTAGCAATTTTAAAGTATAAGTTTACTGCTAAACACTGCTTTCACTGCCTCCTACAAATTTTGATATGCCATGTTTGATTTTGTTCAACTTAAAATATTTCTATTTATGGTTTGCAATTGATAAATATTTGGGGTTTACTAATTTTCCTTACTCATTTAATTATTTCATTTAGATAACATACTTTTATGACTTCAGTCCTTCTACCCATACTAAGATTTGGTTTATGGTCTAATGGTCTAATGTTAAGTCCAGCGAGGGCTCAAACAGAGCTTGAACAATTGATAAGCAAACTGCTACAGAATCTTTTTGTACAAAATCTCAACACCTTATCTTGTATTATCAGTTTCTTAGCTGCTAGAGGACTTGATAATTTCTCTTGACTTGAAACACTTGTTATGGAAACTTCGAATATTTTCAACATTGATATTTTGGAGATTATTTCCCACCATACTTACTCAGCTATTCTCAAGGTTCTCCTTCTATACACTTGCACGATATGGATTATGATTTCCTGAACCTTGTAAAGCAGCATATAAAGAATTGCATTCACAGAATTCTCTACCTAGCAGAATCTTTACTGAAAATGGCCCAGATACTCAAGCATGGTGATGTGGGAAGTTATTTGGTTAGATTTGTTCTTGTTTTTTTTTTTTTTTTTAAATTATGTTTTTCATTGGAGAAAATATGTGTATTCTTCATTTAGAGAGTTTTGAAACCTAATTTCTGTGCTAAGCAATTAGCTTAGCACACTTGTTACACTTGTAGACTACTGAGAAGAATCCCTCATTGGAGAAGAAAGGTTTTAGGCACTAACTTTTTGGATATGATTTGAGGACTAAATTTTAGGATAAAAATCACGTTGTGGAAATGGTTTTTTTTTTTCATGTGTACTATTTTTATTTTATTTATTTTATTTTAGTGAACAAATTAGGAAAAGAGTCCTTATTTATTTTATTTATTTTATTGTAGTGAACAGATTAAGGACAAGAGTATGGGCTGGAAGACTAGCTCGGTCTCACAATATGTGCTTAAATCCCAGATGCCACAGGTTCAAATCTCAACATTTCCAGCCCCAAAGCCTCTCTTAACTGTATACAGCATGGTCTGAGGTACACAATCTTGTCACTTTTTCATGGCCGCATGGACCATTATGGGGCACTTCAACAGGTCCTATTATACAATTTTGGAATGAGTACATGTGTGTTAAGAAAAATTACACCTTTTTTGTTCCATTTTAATCTCATACTAATTGGTACTGGGTTATTTTCGGGATATATTGTTTAACTATCAAAGTGTAAAGCTGCCTCTAACAGCAACAAGTGTCAGAATTTCCGATATTATCTTTTCCCTTCAATTTAAATATCTCAACAAAGATGATTAGGGATAATAGGATGCTATTTGAGAAACTTGAATTATAGAGTCAGTACTAACATGGAATACAGTTATGAATTTATCACTCAACCTTCCCTTTATATTGAAAGATAAAAATATCTTGACTAATATCAGATTACTACTTAAAAAGTATAGATGACAATATGAAGTGAATGAAGCAGTGGTTGCTACACAATGGGGTAATTTTAGCTAAGTATAAAATGTGTGCATGTCCTATAGAAAATAGAAAGTATGTACTTTATAAGTATATAAAATGTACATCTGTGCATATAGGTGTGTCTTCTCCTTGTGTGTTTCTGTCTCAGTTTACTTCCTAAATGGAATGTGGATAATTTCTGTGAGTATTCTTTCAATCTCTTCAGTTCCTTTTGCATCTATGCTACCTCGAGCCATGACTGAAGCAGAGAGTATGTGATGAATGGTTACAGTTTGTCTTTTTAATTTTGCTCTGTCATAACTGTAAAATATGAGCCATATTTATCATCTGTTACTGATTTTATAAATTGGCAATTCATTACTTTTCATCAATATCTATTTTTGTCATCTTTTATATGTGATTAATTATAATGCTTGTTCAAAGCCCAGGTTATTTTTATCCTTAGCTAACACAAATCAAGGTTTTAGAACCCAAGTATTTCCATCTCTTTCTCATGTCCTCTGATGAATTGCAATGATCTCTAGGCTATTGCTTTTATGCATTTTTGAACGATGTACAACTGTAAGGTGATGAAGATATCAACAGATGCATTAATTGAACTAAAACAATTAGATTTTTGAATGCTTTCTTTCTAAGAAATCATATACTCAAAATATACACACTAGCTGTTTTTTAATGTTCATCTTAGAATAAGTTTATTGAATAGAAATTAAGTTTATCTGTCATATCTCATAGTAGATAGATGTCTGTTGATATGGCCCCTGTCTGTGCTCCTCAGTCTATCTTGTTTCTCTTCCCTTTGCTTCCCCCTTTTTATTCCTACAATCTCCTGTCTATTTGTCCTTTTTGTTGTGATACTGAGTGGCTTTAGGAAGCTGATCTTTGTCCTGTGTTCACTGCATGAAGTCAAGTGATTCCCAAGAGTGATTCTCACAGTGATGAAAATGTTCCCCACTGTAGGCTAAAGGCTGCCTCTGCTTATGGAGGAAAACAAAGAACAGACAAATCAACTAACAAAACCAGAAAGCCTCAGGGTTGTGAAAGCAGCTATGCACACATACAAGGATATACATAGTGTTTACCTCTACTTTACTGCCTCAGTTTCTGTGAGGCTAATGTGGATAGTTTCCTGTTTACAACGTCTTAGTTTTGACTTAAGAAAATGTTAACATTTTGTTTGCCCAGTCAGCATTTTGGAGGATGATTTAGTTGATTGTTCTACTAGGGAGAGGCGATACACTCAAAGAGTATCAAGTGATCTTTGCTGTAGAGGACTTCATAACAGATACTTCATGGTTGACACAGGAGCATAAGCAACATTTGACTGGCAACATTTGAGGGGAAGTGAAGTTTGAAGATTAGCTGTCTCTGAATATCAAAATGTATTTATATGGTGATGCAAAAAAACCTGAAGGGAGATATCTTTGAGCAGGCCTGTGCTGTGATTCAGCATTATCCAGTTATACAAAATATTTTCAGAAAGACAAATACACATTTTTTTTTTTAAATCAAGGGGGACCATAATCTATGAAGTCCTTGCTTACTCAAAGAATGCTAGGATTGGTTGAAGGAAGATTATTCAGGGTATTTTGAGCAACTGATTATAAAGAGATGTTTGTTTGAGTAGTCAAGCATGAGATTGGCTTAGTCTTGAAAATTTTTAACTAAGTTATTCAAATACTATTGAACATTTATTAAAATATAACAATTTCTTCTACATTCATAATTTCAAATCACCAACTCAAATCAAACGTTTACATTAGAGGATAATTTCTACCAACATATACTTGGTTTAATTTTAATCAATTGTAATTTATATGAAGGAAAACTGAGTTTATTTCCATGGTATTGATTTTTTCTCCATATTTAATTCCATATCCATTTCTGAACAAGATGGTAGAATATATAATGTTTTTTGTTATTATTTTGGGGTATGGATTGTTATACTTTAGGAGAAACAAAAACTCTCCTATTACAACTATATATAAAATAACAATTTCAGAATAATTACTAGGTGTGTTAATTGTATAAATTCTTAAATATACTTACTGGAAAGTATAAAATTGATGTAGTTACAGAACTGAAGGATATATAAAACTACTAAATAAAATACTTTAAAGGAAAAATTCTTTAAATATTTTTGGCAATCAGTTTAGTGATTTAAAAATAGAATTGTGACAAGTTTAAGAAAATAAGCACAATATCCCGATAAATCACTAAAATAAATTTATTTTGACATGTACCTAATTTTTATATCAGATTTTACTTAAATGTTCATAATTATTTTTATTATTTAGTCTCCATATCCCTATCTCCATCTCAAACACACACATAGTTCAATACATTCAAATACGTTGTACATTAATTAAAATGAGATATTTAGTAAAATATTTTTCAAGATCAAGCCAACTCCATATGTATGGTTTTGAAATCTTTTGTGGCCTTTTAAGAAGAAAAATACTTATATCATATACTTAAATATTTCACTTACATTCCTACTAAACAGACTTACTAAAATTACATCATGTATCTTTCAAGCTTTCTTACTTCTCATTCTGCTGGGACAGTTTTAAATGTGGTGGTGCAATAGATTACTTGAGTAGTAACAAAATGTTATTCTATTATTGAGATCCTAAAAGGAAATACTTTTGTCATCTAATTTTATATTTTATCTTATTTTTGCAGAAATGATTAATTCAGAAAGGCAGAAGACAAGGCTATGGATTTTTTGCAATCACATAACAAATAAAGGTAATTAATATTATGTATGCTGAAAATTTAAAAATGAATTTACAGTGTGTTAGTATATATATGTTTTATGAGACTTAATCAAATTGAAAATGTAGCCTGTTTAAATTTTTTATATAACTTGATATGGTATTTTCACTTTTTATACATTTATGAAAAATAAGTTCTCAGATTTTCTGAACAATAAATAATGTAGGTGATCATATTTGCTATTGTGAAGAAATATATGGTAACTACATAAAGGGAATTTGGATAAAGAGGTAATTTTGCAACTGCTGCTCTGGAAAAGCATTAATGGCTATAATACTCTCTTAACTATATGAAATCAATATGCCAAGATTTTTGTTTCCATTGGTATATAGACACCAAGGCAATGAATCGATGTCATTTTTGTATAATTCAATTCATTTGCTCTCAGTTTTATATCCAAAACTGATATAAACATGCTCATTTCATACCATAAAGGTTTTAATATATAAAGCAGATTGTTTTCATACTGACCTATTTACTACAAATGTATTTATTTTGTTCAACATGAAAATTTTCAGAGTATAAGATTAGGATAGTACACAATTTCTCAAGGAAATCATGAGGTATATATAATATATGTCTTTTTATTCATAATCAATGGTAACAGCTAGGATTTCTTTGTCTTTTTTCTTTTCTTTTTCTTTTCTTCTTGTTGTTTTTGTTTTGAGGATAGTGTATTATTAAGTAGCCTAACTCCAGATCCTTCTTCCTTAGTATCCATGGTTCTGGATTTCAGATCTGTACAAAACTACCAGGCTTCTGTTGTCTTCTTAGAGCTATTCAAAATAATTTTGTAAAGTAACTATAAATTTGTTTAAAAGAATAAGTTATTTTAAATATGTAGTAGAAATAATCAAGGTTTCTGGTTCTCATATTATTCTTCACATTTGATTAATATTTATTTGTTTTGGTTCATCAAAATAATATTTACTATAAATTACCCTAAATGTATTTGCCAAGATCCTGTATTTATCCTTAAGCAAACACTATGTCACTTAGGATTATGGTAACATTGCAGATGCCTTTGTAGATGACAATTTTTAAGTTGATAACAGTGTTTTAAATGTTCTCTCTTAACTTCTTTTAACTTCTTTGGCTTTGTTTTTTTTTTTTTTCCCTCCATATTGTGAGCTTATGCAAACTACATTCTCCCCCCTTTTTTGAGAGTAGATATGATATGTCACTCAGGATTACTTGTATTTTTATCTTAGTATCTGAATGCTATAGACTTTCATCTACTAAGAGACATCAGTTCCATGATACATTGAAGTAAACTAAATTTTACAAAAATCAGACTTGTTCAATAAATCCTTTAAAAAAATTAAACCAAGTATTAAATGAACACTCTCATCAGAAGCTGTACAGGCCTGAGGATGGTGATGTATGCTTTATATCCAAGAATTTAAGGTTAGGCAGGAAGCTAATTGAGCTATTTCCAAGCAAGCCAGGTATCTGTGAGATAGTTTCTCAAGAGTTAGATAAAAAGAAGAGAGTTGTTTCCATCAGAGGCAAACTGCAAAGCAAAGAACAAAGTATGTATTATAAGAAAAACAATCTCCCTGTTGTCAAGTGTGTCAAGTGTTAATAGTTCTAACCTGTTCTGCCAGTCTTTATTTGCCCCGTTGTGTTTTTAAATACATACATGTGTAATGTATACTAAACTTACTTTTGAAGTATGCAATCTGCACTGACAAGCACTGAAAAACCATAAAAACTCCACCAAATCAAGAGACACCACACATTTACCACACCAGACCCCCACCCGCTCCTTTTGTAGGCCCACCTCTTTGTAACTCTCAATCCTGAGCACCTGTAGACTCTATTTTTTGTTTGTTTGTTTTGGTTTTTGTTTTTTGAGACAGGGTTTCTCTGTATAGCCCTGGCTGTCCTGGAACTCACTTTGTAGACCAAGCTGGCCTCCAACTCAGAAATCCTCCTGCCTCTGCCTCCCAAGTGCTGGAATTAAAGGCATGCCCCACCACCTCCGGGCAACTCTATTTTAATATTAGATACCATACATCTGTGAGGAGGGAGACCTGCTCCTGGTTTAGTGACAATCTTGACACATGGTCTCTCATATATTATTTACCATGTCTAAGCTTCTTTTTCATTTTGTGTCATAAGAGGTTAATAAAGATTTCTACCACACACCATTATATAGAGCTCAACATGTCTGAAACACAGGAACAATGCTTGAGACTCAAGAGGAGAGATACCCAGAAAAAGGCCACCATAAATGCCTTCTTTGAGATGTGTTTGACCATACAACACCAAACTGTTGTTTTCAAAATAATAATGAGAGTTTAGAAATACCATCCTGACAAAAGTTCAGTTGTCGACTCCACCCCTCCATTGCCTAGGCATAGCTACGTTATGTAATGTTACAATGATTTCCCACATGTGGTATATCCATCAGCAGGTTCTCGAAGACTCCTAATCACCCCCTTGGCCACTGCCTTGAGGACAATCTCAGCCTTTGCTTCGTAGAAAGGAGACAGTGTGCAATGGTTTCCTTTGACCCATCTTTACCCACTTTGCCTTAACTCACAACTCCCTCTCAGCCTCCTGGGCTCTGTCTCAGCCTCCTGGGCTCTCCAGCTGGCTTGGTTTTGCCTTGCTGTGAATCCTCCTCCACCAAGTTCTTCAACCTTTGCTTTTCTCATACCCACCCACTCTTCTCAGATACCCTTGACTTCTTACCTAGAACTCCTTTTCTCATGCTGAACTCTTCTACACAGTATTGATTAAAATGGACAGTACCTACCTGAGAGTCCTCTGTGGCTCCACCTCAGCTCTTTTCATTCAGAATATTTAACAGCATGTGGTAGCCAGGATTTTTTTCCTGGCTTCTTTTTTTTTTTTCTTTATTAAAAATGTTTTTATTTTATTTATTAAATTATTTTATTTATTTACATTTCAATTGTTTCCCCCCTTTCCAGTACACCCTCCCACAGTTCTTTACCCCATTCCCCACCACTTTGACTCTAAGAGGGTGCTCCCTCATCCAACTACCCCCCACCCCCACCCCACCCGCCACCCTCTCCTCACCCTGCCAGTATCCCCTTCCCATCTTCTCCACTGAGGCCAGACTAGGCAGTCCTCTGCTACATGTTTCCTGGGAGTCACTGACCAGCTCATGTATGCTCTTTGGCTTAGTCTCTGTGATCTCTGTGGGATCTGGGTTAGTTGTTACCATTCTTCTTCTTATGGGGTTGCCATCCCCTTCAGCTCCTTCAGTCCTTCCCAAAACTCTTCCATAGGGGTCACCTAATCATTCCGAGTTGGCTGTAAGTGTCTGCATCTATCAAAGATGTAGACCCTTGCTTTTTAAGTTAGCTCCTGTAGGACCCAGAGACATGCCTCCTTTAGTACAGTGCCTGCCTTGCCAGGCAAGCAGAAGAACTTGCGTGGCTGCATACTTATGACCCATAGCTGCAGAACTAGATGTAGACAGATCCTTAGAAGATCCCTTTACAGCAAGCCCAGGCAAAGAGATGAACTTCATGTGCTTGTCACTAAACTGTTAATATGATAGTAGAAGATACCTAATGTCTAGTGTAGGTCTCTACACTAATGTTAACACATACCTGCACATGCAAATGTGCATTCATCCACTAATAAATATATACATCATACCCAGACAAAGGACACACACACACAATAAGTTTATATGTAAGAAATTTCCTATTTATGATGTGCTTATTTGTTTTCTCTGTCTTTTATAATGAAACTTCAGTTTTATGTTGTATGGTTAAACACCTTTTAAAGAAGGCATTATTGTGGCCTTCTCCAGGGTATCTCTCCTCTTGAGTCTCAAGCATTGATACTGTGTTTCTGGCATGCTGAGCTCTGTCACTGTCCTTGTTCATGGACTCATAGTATAGCTAACTAGAAATATCACAGATGACAATGTGAGTCTAAGCCAATAGATTGTCTGTGTTATTCGTGCAAGAACTCAGTTCCTGTCAAATGAAAATCCATTTTGAGACAACAGCTAGGATTGAGTGGTGGTTACACCTCTGAGCACACTTGCAAAGAGAAGTTGACAGATCTTCATTGCTGCCTTTGAGTGATGAGAGAAGAGCTGAAGTCAGGAATAGCTATCAGATTGGAAACTGACAATGCTGTTTGTGGTAGATCACAGAATTAACATTTCTTTAAATAAAATTATATATGTGTGTGATTATAAAGAAATATTTTATATCTACACTATACATACATAGTTTATTTCATGTAATTATAAACTTTATTATATATTATTTATGTTATAAAAATAAAATATATTCCCATTAGATCCACTTATTTTATATATCATAAATATAGGTATAAAGAAGTCATGTACTATTTTATGGGAATAACATTCAGACTGTTAATTTCAATTTTTAGGTGAAAAGGATTTCTACATATATCTAGGCATTAGACTTTAGGTCATTTAATGCCTCTTACTTTCACCTTTTTGTTTATAGAAAATTAAAACAAAATTTGATTTGTCTGGAAATTACATTTCTAATTAATTTCAAGGCCACACAGAAAGTGCATGATTGTGAAGCTGGCCAGGGGCAGAGTGAAAGCTCATGGATAATTCATACTCTCATCTCTACTTATTCCATGCTTAGTGGCTGTCACAGGCTGTCATCCACATAGTTAGTGCCCTTCAGAATTCACATGCATACATAGCAGCCTTTGGAAATCTGCATAAAGAGAAGTCTGACATCAGATAGATAGCTGCCCGTCAGTGGAAGACAGCTGAAACTGTCAGCCCGCTTATGACCACGAAACAGTGATCAGGAAAGGCAGTATTGGCAGACAACAAAATCACTTAGTAATTCAAACAAACAAAAATTAAATAAATGAGCAAACTGGTTTTCACTGATTTTGTAAAGAAACAAGAAAGAAAGAAAAACAAACAAACAAACAAACAAACAATGAAATCATATGCATTTACCAAGTACCCTGGAATCAGTGTCTTTGCTGCACATAGCTTTATTTGTATAATCTTTGATATCCAAAACTGTTTTAAAATGTCTAAATGTTGTTTAACTTGGTTGTGTATATTTGTATATATGTATGTAAAAAGTATTGATTTACTTATTGAAGTTCTAAATGTTGAACATAGATATTTGTGGATGCTACCCAAGCCCTCCACCACAGAATTATAACCTGGATTCTCTTTATTAACTTTTTAATGTATAATATTTGAGAATAGACTCCTAACATTCCCCTAGCTATCTTTGAGTGTATTCTATAGCCCATGCATGCCTTAAACTGTACAACATGCAGTTTTGTATTTTCTGAACCATACCACAATCCTGGATTAAATTATGGGGAAACAGGGTCTTGCTATGGGAACCATTTCTTCTTGATTGTGATAGAGCACATACATTTGAAATTCTTGTCCATTGTGTAGTTTGGAATTAAACACTTTTGAACTGTAACTGTTGTTTATCTATCTCCACCTTAAACTCATTAGTGTGTTTTCTTTTCTTTGTAAAATGACATTAATTTGATTTCCTATGGGGAAATCATGATTGCCAAATCAGGACACCAACCAATTTTATCACCTAAAATTGGCTTCCTGTTTCTTTCAAGTAACCATCACCTGTGTATTCTTTCTCCTTTTCCCTATATATCATAGTTCATTCTCTATTCTTCCTTTAAAATTTTCAGAATGATGTACAAACAAGGCATACAGTATGTTTCCTTTTGAGCCCAACTGTGTTCACGCAGCATAATGCCTTTGAGAATAGTTCTTGTTGACTGCATCATTAATTCATTCCAATTTTATTGCTGAGTGCTCTGCGTATCACAGTTCATTTATTCATCAATTACAAAAATTTGGGATTTCCAATTTGGAAGTGATAAAAATGAAGCTTTGTAAACAATTATGTATTGTGCATGTGTGCATGCATGCATCTGTGCATGTGATTGTGTTCATAAGATTTCAAGAGCTCTCTAAGGTAAATGCCTAAGAAGAATTGCTGGGTCATATAGTTAAGAGATGTATAAAATTATTTTGTTTGTGCTTTATTTTGATGGAGTTTTTTTATTATTTCTTTTTAAATCGTTATTGTTGTAAAAATTGGTATTGTAAAAGCTATCTATGCACTTAAAACACTGGGTTTCAGCAATTCCTAATACTGGCTTAATTCTTGCATGGCCAGAATGTTTTATTGTTCCCTGAATGTATTTGGTAAAATTACTCATAGAGTGAATTTTTTCTGTTTTTTTTTTTTTTTTCTGTAACATTTTCCATTCTTTTTTGTTAGTTTGTCTTATTGCTACACTACATGATGGCAGGTTAGCCACACACAATAACAACAACTTAGGAGTTTTCTAGACTGCAT
The DNA here is from genome assembly GCA_902729485.2 of Mus minutoides. NCBI lineage: Eukaryota > Metazoa > Chordata > Mammalia > Rodentia > Muridae > Mus > Mus minutoides. Next base: position 592,975 of record LR750304.1, on the reverse strand, counting down.
GCTATATTCATTTGCTTAATTAATGTGACTTCTCATGTCTAGTGCTGTTTACAAAGGAAAGGCCTGAAAGAAAATATATTTTACAGTGCTGATAATAGATTTATAATACAATAGCGTTGATAATACATAAAACCCCACAGGTTAAAAATATTAAGCTTTAGAAGAATGAATGTTAAGCTGCTAGTGTATACTCTCTCCAGTTTCTTTTTGGAGGCACTCAGAGCTATGAGTTTTCCTCTTAGCACTGCTTTCACTGTGTCCCTTAAGTTTGGATATGCTGTACCTTAATTTTCATTAAATTCTAAAAAGTCTTTAATTTCTTTCTTTATTTCATCCTTGACCAAGTTATCACTGAGTAGGGCATTGTTCAGCTTCCATGTGTATGTGGGCTTTCTGTTGTTTTTGTTGTTATTAAAGAACAACCTTAGTCCAGGGTGATCTTATAGGATGCATGGGATTATTTAAATCTACATGTATCAGTTGAGAAGTTTTGTGACTGATTATATGGTCAATTTTGGAGAAGGTACCCTGAGATGCTGAGAAGAAGGTATATTCTTTTGTTTTAGTATGAAATGTTTTATAGATATCTGTTAAAACCCTTCGTTTCTGTTAGTTTTACTGTGTTTTTGTTTAGTTTCTATTTCCATTATCTGTCCACTTTCATTGTGTTTGGTGCAATGTGTGCTTTGAGCTTTAGTAAAGTTTCTTTTATAACTATGGTTGTCCTGGCATTTGGAGCAAAGATGTTCAGAATTGAGAATTCTTCTTGGTAGATTTTTCCTTTGATGAGTATGAAGTGTCCTTTCTTATCTTTTTGATAACTTTTGTTGAAAGTCGATTTTATTCAATATTAGAATGGCTACTCCAGCTTGTTTCTTGGGACCATTTGCTTGGAAAATTGTTTTCCAGACCCTTACTCTGAGGTTGTGTCTGCTTTGACACTGAGGTGCATTTCCTGTATGGAGCAACATGCTGGGTCCTGTTTACATATCCAGTCTTTTAGTCTATGTCTTTTTTTTTTTTCTCTTTATTAGATATTTTCTTCATTTACATTTCAAATGTTATCCAGAAATTTCCCCTTACCCTCCCGCATCCCCGCTCTGCTCCCCTACCCACCCCCTCCCATGTAATGGCCCTGGCGTTCCCCTGTACTGGGGCATATAGAGTCTGTATGACCAAGGGGCCTCTCCTCCCAATGATGGCCAACTAGGCCATCTTCTTCCATATATGCAGCTAGAGACATGAGCGCAGGGGGAACTAGTTAGTTCATGTTATTCTTCCACCTATAGGGTTGAAGAC
>LR750304.1:379889-591576 GCA_902729485.2 Mus minutoides | reverse complement strand
AATCTTGCTGGCATATGCTATAGTGTTTATTTTGGTGGCTGATTATGGGAAGGATCCCTGGCAGCCGCCGTCACTGGTTGGTCCATCCTTTTGATTCAGCTTCACACATGATCTCTGTAACTCCTTCAGTGTGTGCTTTGTTCTTAATTCTAGGAAGGGGCAATGAGACCACATTTTGAACTTTTTATTGGGAAATTGAGTTCATTGTTGTTAAAAGATATCAAGTAATAGTGATTATTGCTTCCTGTTATTTTTGTTGTTAAAGGTGGAATTATGTTTATGTGGTTATCTTCTTTTAGGTTTGTTGAAAGATTACTTTCTTGCTTTTTCTAGGGTGTAGTTTCCCTCCTTTTGTTGAAGTTTTCCATCTATTATCCTTTATAGGTTTGGATTTGTGGAAAGATATTGTGTAAATTCAGTTTTTTCATTGAATATCTTGGTTTCTCCATCTATGGTAATTGAGAGTTTTGCTGGATATAGTAGCCAGGGCTGGCATTTGTGTTCTCTGAGTGTCTGTTTGACATCTGCCCATGATCTTCTATCTGTCATAGTGTCTGGTGAGAAGTCTGGCATAATTCTGATAGGTCTGCCTTTATATGTAACTTGACCTTTTTCCCTTACTGCTTTTATTATTCTTTGTTTTGGGCATTTGATTATTTGATTTTTATGTGATGAGAAGAATAAATATAGAATCGAAGCAAGCACTGGATGGATATTCACAGTAGGAACTAAGGTAACAAAAAGCCATTATAAAACTGTGTTTATATAACAGATTTTATCCTTTACTGATCTGGTAAATATCTTATCTCTTTATGTATCCTGGGAAGTGAATTATACCCAACTTACAAACGTGGTACTTCTGGGAAGAGCCTAAGGCTCAATTGTCTTCACCATGGGTCTGTCTGTGGTTACTTTGCTAAGAGACTCAGGGTGCATCATATGATCTCCCTGGATTGAAGTATTCTCATTTGTCCAATTAGTGAGGGCGGCATTAGATTATCCATAAAGGATCTTCTTACTCTAAAAAAAATATGATGTTGCAATTTTAGGATTATCTTATGTCACTGAATCTAAAAAGTTTGTGTTTGTATTTATTCTGTGGAGGTTGATGAACGCATTTTAAAAGGCTTGAAAACTGTGATTCATGAAAGCCAAATGTAGCATTGAGGAGGGGTTCTAAGTGCATTTAAAACAACTGAAACTTATAGGATCACTAATTTATATAATGTGGTTCCAAATTTAATATTCAAAGCACTGGACATAAATTATATATTATTTATACATGTGGAAAATATGAACTCACAGACCACAATTGTTTATCAGAGATTTTACTGAGAATTGTAATTTTTAACTTTTAACAGGATTTTAAACATCAGTAATTTATTTCTATAACTCGCACTCGCTTAATTTTGAAGCATAGCCTGGATAAAAATTCATGTATTTAAGTGATTACACATTTAAAAATATTTGTGTTTAAATTTTTATTTGTATGAATGTTTTGTCTGTGCTCATATATGTGTTCTACATACTTGATACCTATGTAGACTGGTAGAGGCCATTAGATCCTCTGGAACTGAATTTATAGATGGTGGTTAGCTTCCATGTGTTTACTGGGTACAGAAGCCATGTCCACTGAAGGAGCATCATGTGTTCTTAGCATCTTAACTATCTGACCAGTCACTGAATGCACATTTTATAAATGAAAAAAAAAAGATTTCAAACATATATACTTTAGGAATACTGATGAAAATGTTCATATAGGCTACTTTGTGTCATGCACATTAAGCACTGATATTTACATTTCATTTTCTAAATACCAAAGGATGTTATTAATCTCAAAGAATAAAACATTATTATTATTTATTTAGCTCATACACATATCTACTATATTGTATAATAGTAATGCTCTCTTGATTTTAGAAAATCGACTGTATATTTATCTAAATATCTATTGATGGCTGCATGACATGCTGCTTGTATTGTAGTAGAAACTTGAAAACAAGGAACAGTTTTCAAATAAGGTCTTAGTAACTGGTGGCAGATGGATAGGTTTTTTTTGTTTTTTTTGTTTTTTTTGCCTTAAAATAGAGTGCATATTACAAGGAAATGGACGTATTAGGACCAGATTACTTTGGTAGTGACATTTAACATGTTTTGGAGAGACATTCATTTTTGTGGGTAATGATAGAATATTATTAAATAAGAATAATTTAAAGATTATTGAGGAGACCCTGTTTTGCATTTTTCAATTTTTTAATTTTAATTTATTATTATTTTTTACTTACTCACTTTACCTTCTGCTCTCAGCTCCCTTCCCAGTAACCCTCTCCCACAGTCCTCCACACAGTCCTTCCCCTATCTCCTACCTCGCCTCTCCTTCTCCTCTTATTTGATGGGGGTCTCTGGTTACCTATTACCTACCCTGGAACTTCAAGTCTCTGCAAGGATAGGCACTTTTTGAGGGGAGTCTTTAATATTATATATTTAATAAGCTCTTTTCAAAAATAGTTACTGAAGCTTGGTGGTGGTGGTACACAATTTTAATCCTAGCAGATGAAGGCAGAGACAGGTGGATCTCTGTATTTGAACATAACACACACACACACGCACACACACACACACACACACACACACACACACACACTGAGAGAGAGAGAGAGAGAGAGAGAGAGAGAGAGAGAGAGAGAGAGAGAGAGGTGAACATGACAAAGTGATAGAAAACCGGGTCGTGAGTACCAGTACCCTCTGCTCTGATGCAGGTTCTTGGTGTTCAACCTTAACCTTCACTGTACTTTCATACAGAACTTTGATGCCTCTGGGATTTATCTAGCACATGTTGTTAGGGTCAGGGTAAGGAAAACATTGATGTCAGGGTTAGCTTTAGGGTTTGGGTAAAGGAAGAGGTCCAGATTCAGGTTGGGATTATGGTAGTGGTAGGGAATGATTTAGAGCCAAACTTCTTATTTAAAACATTCTAAAGTTACCTTGAATGTTTTTGGATGTCTTTTCCATTTAACCAGTGCTTACCTTACATACTTTTACTCAATTCCTAACAAATATAGAGAAATAAAGTTTAACTGCTTAAAAAAGAAAAGAAATTGGATTTCTCGATTTAGCCTACTGCTGTCTTCGGTGTTCTAGAACAATTTGTAATTAGCTAAAATGTTTATTTACAAATTTAATACCTGGTAGTATCATCTCAAATGGCCTTTTAAAATTGCAATTGTTGCAAGCCATTATCTGTTGCCTTTGTTGCCAAAAATTGTTAACGGCTAGATTTTCCTGAACTTGGTGGTTATCTACATGTGATCACGTAAACTTACCATGGTACAGGATGAAGGAGGTGACTGATTTCTAAACCCATGCTTCTGGTTAAATTATATCTCATTGTTCCTAGACATAAGTGAATAACCCTTTGGTTACTACTTCAACAAATGGCATTTTTATCACACTGTATTCAATATCATTAAGAATAAAGTACACTGAATTGGCAATACTTTTTATTATCAATATATGATAATTTAGTAATAAAGAGTTGGAAATGAAGGTTTGAGTTTCCATCCGGGTATGGTATAAATACCCAAGATATTTGTGTTTCTTACCCTAGAAGCCCACCTTTGATAAGTATCATCACAGTATCAAAGAACTCACACTACAGCTAGAAAGCAGAAGAGACATCCCAAAACTTCAGTACTTCCACACAGTCTTTTGTGGACCAAGGCTTTCCAAACATAATCTAATAACTTTTTTTCTGATTGACTTATTTTCAGTTTCCTTCCCTCACTGCTGAATTTTCTTTTATCTCCATTTAAAACACACCGTTTTATGGTTGACTCTTCACATTCAATTTGGTGAAATTGTAAAGGCTTCTAAAAGGTTATGTAAGCCACTTAGCAAAGTATCTCTACAAACGAAAGCTTTCATTTAAAAGATAGCCAAGCACAACACATGTGAGTTAAATCAGAGGATGCTAATTTATCTGCCAATATTTTTTTTTTTGAAATTAGGTGCAACAGAATGCTAGGGAATGAATTCAATAAAAAGCAACTTTAGAACAATTTCTGGGGAAGAGAAGACTTGAGTGTGAGTGGGGGAAAGCAGCTCCCAGTGCACCCTTACCTGTCTTCTGTGAGCACCCCCTGCAGTGTTCTAACACTAACAGACACACTAGGAATGATGTACTAACCTCTTGTCTACCCCGCACCTTTTATCTAACATACAGCATGAATTAAATCCACATCCCGATTCAGAATTTCAAGATTGTCCCTATCACCTTCTTTCCCATAGTAAGAATGAATTGGTTTCTTCGTGAAAAGGCTACATGCAGCTTGGGCTTTCCCATCCAAATGCTTGACATTTTCCCTCTACACACAGATCAGCCACCCACAAAATTCATTTAGCTTTAGTCAGTGCAGAAAGTGCACTTTTGACAACATTTAGAGTTCATTTTTAAGAACTAAAATGTTAAAAGTTCTCTTTTTTTTAGCATAATCATATTCAGCACATAGTGATAAAAATCTTTCAATTAAAGAAAAAGGAAATTACTTTAATCTCATTGATAATTCCCTAAATCAGCCCAAACTCGATATTTATTTAAAAAATAATGAGAATATAAGTAACAGGTGACCTAGTAACATTTTGGCATGGTAATCTGGGGAGGAAATATTTTATTTATTTTTCTGTCCCTTGTTTGTGATTTTGTATATGCTACTGTATACATGGGAGGCCAAAGGACAACCTGCAGACATTTTTTCCTCATTCTGCCATGTATGTTCCAGAAATTGAACTCGGGACTCAATGCTTGTTGGCAAATTTGTTTCACACAGAGCTGTACTTCCAAATCTAGACAATGCTGATTTGATTTACACTGGATATAATATTGCCCACTTGGGTTACTTGAACCAAGATCTCAGCCATTTTATCTCTTGAACAGTTTTCTTTTTTTTTTTTTCACATTTTTTTATTAGATATTTTCTTCATTTACATTTCAAGTGCTATCCCATAAGTCCCCTATAACCTCCCCCGGCCCTGCTCCCCTACCCACCCACTTCCACTTCTTGGTCCTGGCATTCCCCTGTACTGGGGCATATAAATATTGCTAGACCAAGGGGCCTTTCTTTCCAATAATGGCCAACTAGGCCATCTTCTAATACATATGCAGCTAGAGACATGAGCTCTGGAGGTTCTGATTAGGTCATATTGTTGTTCCATCTATAGGGTTGCAGACCCCTACAGGTCTTGGGTACTCTCTCTAGCTCCTACATTGGGGACCCTGTGTTCTGCCCTATAGATGATTGTGAGCATCCACTTCCGTATTTGTCAGGGAATGTCAAAGCCTCACAGGAGACAGCTATTGCTGAAAGGACCTTGAACAGTTTTCTATCCACTACCCATTGTGTAATATAACTTAAAAAAAAAAAAAAAGAAAGACGTGAACCTTTCCTTTCTAAACAGTGTTTATTTACTTGTAGCTATCATTATTGCATACTACATTTGCTCAAATCTGATGATTCTTTAAAAAAATAAAAGACGTTCTATAGAAAGGACAGAATCCCCCAACCTGAGGATATAGGAGTTTTGTGTCACTGGCATAAGCTGCTTCATCTCTCTTGGTATGTTTTGATAACACTTAAAACAGTGAAGGTATCCATGCTTAAAGTCTTCAGCTAGACTTCTTAGCAAGATTCATTCATGATGAGTCTTCATGGAACCAGCCTTATCCAATACTGGTGAAGCAAGGCTTTCCTGTCTTTATCTCTTGGCTTCCACAGGTTTTCCTTAGCTTATTACCTCCAGTCATTTGGGCTTTCTATTTTTTTTTAAATTCTTTTAACTGTATTTATAGAATATATGGTATAAAATACCATTTAAAAATATATTTGAAACCTTTAGTGCATCTGCTAAATAATAAATGACACATTCAAAAAAGATCTCTCTCTCTCTCTCTCTCTCTCTCTCTCTTTTTTTTTTTTTTTTTTTTTTTTTTTTTTTTTTTTTTTTTTTTTTTTTTTTTTTTTTTTTTTTTTTTTTTTTTTTTTTTTTTTTTTTTTTTTTTTTTTTTTTTTGGTTTTTGAGACAGGGTTTCTCTGTATAGCCCTGGCTGTCCTGGACCTCACTTTGTAGACCAGGCTGGCCTTGAACTCAGAAATCCACCTGCTGCCTCTGCCTCTGGAGTGCTGGGATTAAAGGCATGCGTCACCATGCCCGGCCAAAAAAAGATCTTTTAAACTTAGCATTTATTAAGGAGATACAGCATAACAGAAGTCAAGAATGTATAAATTTATTTCTATTATTATTATTATTATTATTAATATTAATATTAATATTACTATCTTTCACTTCTTTTTGCATGTGCTTTTGCTATTTTATTGCTGTCCCTAGTTTACTCTCAGGATTTTATCTGCTATTTACATTCCTAAGTGCCTTTTCCATCTTTATCTCTTCCTTTCTGACTGAAAAGGAAACAATAACTTTCTCTGGGGTCACTCGAATTTATTCACATATTCTAATTAGAAACAAAAGCCCTGAATGGAGCATTTGTAGTACAGGACAATCTTGTGTTTGTAACTAGAGAGTACTAGGAAGTAAGAATTGCCTGTAGGTTCATTAAAAATATTATGCATTCAAATAACAAAATAGTATGTCCAGTAAAAATAGATTCAATAAGCTAATACTAATACCTTTTCTGAAAGATCTATGACATTTAAGTTAACTGTGTGTAACTTGAGGCATTAGACATGATTTTAACAATATTTTCTCACATAAGCAATTAACAGTTTATCAATAAAGGTCATTGTTGATGAGCTTAACTTGACTCTGAAATTCTATATTATTGCTAATACAGATTACTTGGGGTCAAATAAAAATAGCCTTGCAGATGAAGTGGAAAAGGTTTTAACAAATAGTGAGAACAACATCATTTACCTGTAGTAAATTATTAAAAATTCTAAACAAAAAATGAAATGTTTATGAAATTAATTTTATCAAGATGTCTTTTAAAATTAGACTAAAATTCCCCTAAAATTTTTTCTGACTCTAAATGTTTAATATTTAAGACTTTTTGTTCTAGGAACTTAAAACTATTTCTTTTGGATTTCAGAAAACAGAAAGAAAACAATTCATATGGTCTCATGATAAAAGAAACAATAGCCCACTGGATTGCCAAGATATAATTTCCTAATTTAAAGGATTGCATTGATCAATACATTTGTCCTTAGTAATGGATGAAGGCAATAAGTAGCGAGGCATACGATCTGTGGCCAGTGTTTTTGTGATAATATAATTGGTAGGAAATTAAAGCGACCATTAAGAGAGAATGTTTCCTGAAGGGAGTGTCAAGAGTTTGTCAACTCATGCATGAGAACTTGTAGAAAAGAAGGACGGAAGGAAGGTGAAGACATTGGCAAATTTACAAACTTCCAATAAATATGTCCAATATAGTCATAACTTATTAGTGAAAATATAAAGAGCTGTTCCATGTGAAAAGGAAAGGTTAGGAATTATAAAGATAAATATGATCATTATAATATCTGAGGAAATAAAACACACATTCTCATTCACTGCATGTGTACGTCAGACCATTGCAGAATTGTGCTGTAATTGAACAGGCATGTGAAATGGATACCAAATCAAAACCAAAATTACAAGCCCCTATAGTATATACAAAGAAGACAACTATATGCTCTATTTTCTCCAGGAGATATGAAAGTCAACTAGAAGTAATTCCTCTGTTTGAACCAGGCCTTTGTGAGAGACTCAGCACTATATATTGTCCCTGTGCTCCCTGGGAGGGGAGCAATGTGAGGCTGGGGTAGCCACAGTTCTTTATTCCTTCCAAACCAGCTACTGTGCTGCTAATTAGAATTGGATATTGGTGGTCCTGGAAATGTGGGAGACCATCAATGTTACTTTGTGTTAAATTTTAATCACACAAGTTAGGACATTCAGAATTATGGTTACCATGGTAACCACAACACTGAGTCCTGTGTGAAGGCATTACAGTGAGGGTCTTTGATTAAGAGAAAGTAAACCAGGATTGAAACAAAATGCTCCATATGTGTAGCTAAAGTTACCAAAGGGGGCAGGAGAGGGAGGAAAGAAAAAGAAAAAGTACAGTTCCCTTTGCCTTAATTATATTTGCTTAATGGTAGGTCCCGTGTTCATGCAACACACTGAACAGTCTGTTAGAATTCTCACGGGCATGCTCTGTTTTCATTGGATTTTAATGATTATTTTTTCTAGCACCTTCTGATTCCTTAAAATTTATCCTATTTATATACACATTTTCATCTTAAAGTAAGCAATGATGCCGATGTTCTAACTGGTCCTGTGGAAGAAGAGGTTTTTGTTTCTCCTCCTGAGAAGTGTTTCCTTTGAAATGTGATGAAGAAGAATTTCAATACCAGGTGCTTTGCCTATGATCATTCAATGGAATCATGGCATTATGATAGTTCTGTTTTCTTCTATGTGTGTAGTTGTCAGCATGAGAAAAGTTCTAATCCAAACCAGAAAGTAAGCAGTTCATAATATATTGGGTGTTAAACATGGACAATATGATAAATAAGAGCAATGGAGACACTAGTCACAGAACTCCAAGCATGTATGCAGGATACTTCATTTTGAAGACTACATTTTGTCAGGAATGGAGGCCATCACTGCAGGATTGTGCTCCCTCTTATCTGATTTAAGCTAAAATAAAAATAATGGCACATTAGCGATGTTTGTGGCAGGTCTGTATCCTAGAAATAGAGTGGTCTCTCTAAGTGGAGGTTTTCATGAATTGGAGTAACACTTTATTAAGCCACGATTATGGTTTAATTTTTCCTGAGGTTGCCATCATCTCAGTTTATCTTTCAGGGAACATATGGTCTAGTGACATTTTGCTGAAGATAAGGAAAAGGACAGGCTTCTCTCCACTTCAGTCTTGAAATTCTTGCAAGCACTAACCAGACTAATAATTCTTATGCTATGCTCCAACATTACATGAAATATGTTCATATTAAGCAATGCAAATTTGGTATTCTTTCTATGAATATTTAGGCGTGGATGAGTGCTTTTGTCTTACACTTTAATGGTGCTTTACAGACCATTAATCTGTTGAAAGGGTCAGAAAGCTGTTTATTAAGAAGCCTGATAGGAGCCACTTTCTGCTTTGCAGGAAGCAAGGACTACCCTAACTGTTAACCTCCACAGCACAAGCTCGGCCATAGGGAAAATAATGAGGGCCACAAGCCTTCTCCAATGAAATCTCAATGTTGATGGTATATAATCTATCTATCTATCTATCTATCTATCTATCTATCTATCTATCTATCTATCTATCTATCTATCATCTATCTATTTATTTATCTTCTTGGCTTATTCTAACAGTCACAAAATGTGAAAGCACATTCTTACATCACAAGACAACATCTAGGCAGTGTCTTTATTTAATCTTAGTCATACTGACTCTTTTATTTTTTATTTATTTTTTTTTGTAACTGGTTTCATTTTTGGAAGCTTTGTTTTTTTTTTTTTACACATAATTTTTAAAATTATCTTCTTGCATAACAAAATTTATTTTGTGTATATTTTGCCTTTCTTTCCCAAAATTATTCTATATGCTTTCCATAACTATATAATCATTTATAATCCATTCTGTTTAAAAGGAATTGTGATATCGCCTATGTGGACTCTATATATACTATCTTTACCCCCCACATTTGAGTTTAAATCAAGATGATAGATAAACAAGGAAGTATTTGTGCAGTGTGGTTTACTCAGGTAGCTACAATGTTCTTCTTTGGTCCAACTTTAATTTCCTAACATGAACAAGTGAAAGGAAGGAAACCATTTGTGGTTTCCTGCTTATATTTATTGGTGCTGTTTGCTGAGCCAGCACCGGAGGCTACCCCTGTGTGTGGTGAAGGCTACTCATCTCATTAGAAACAGGAAGCCAAGTAATAGGAAGGGATCCAGGTTCAGGAATAGCCTTCCATTCAGGACCATGGTGCGCTATTTCCTCCAGATAAGGCCTACTTTTTTCCAGCTGGGGATGAAATGACCAACAAAGGGGATGCTCCGTTTCTAAGTTGTTACAGCTCAGCCATGTTCCATTCAGGACGTAAGCAGTTCCAACCATACCGGGATACTGATATCTCTAGGTAGCATGACGCTTCTGTGAAAACAGGAGAAAATACACCAAGTCCGTGCATTTTTCTGGACAGAGATAGAGCGGCGAGATAAGAGAATAAGTAAGCTTGCTCTGTCATCCTATTTTCTTAAATCCATCTGTTAGAAAGGTTACCTCTCTTCACTGAAGCCGAAGGAATAAAGTTGGTCAAGGTTCTTGTTCCTGATCTTTCTCTTGCTCAAACATGAATTTGGAGGGGGAGGGGAGCGATCCCTGTCACAAAGGTGTTAGCCATCTATTATGCTAATCGATTTTGGTCATCCCAAAATACCGTCTTGGTGGCTAATGGAAGAAAGATTATTCTAAGGGTTCTGGACGGTCGACAGCCCTAGTTTCAGCTGATTCAGTTCTTGGTGAGGACTCTTTTCTTGATGTGAATGCAGCTGCCGCCTCTGTCCTCGCATGGCCTTTACTCCCTTACTGTGCACATATTTTTAGAAAGCTGCCTTGTCCTTTTTGTATAAAAACACCCATCCTATAAGGCTTCACCCTATGACAAGATAAACAGTGTCTGTCCATTTTACTTCTCCCCCCATTTTCCAACATGAGTTCTCAAAATGCTGATCTTTAAGTGAAAATATGCAGTCTACCTTCTGTTCTGTGCCTGACAACCCCGAAGACCTTGGGCTTCTAGAAACCCTCAGCCTAGACTCTGGCTGCCAGGACAACTAAATGTGTGATTGGTTGTCTGGGAGGTACTTGGTCTGCCTTCTCAGTCTCCAAAGAAGGAGATTTGGAAAATTGACTTGATCACCAATTACCAATTACTTAATCAGCCATTTCAGTACAATAAAGTTTCCATTAAAATGCAAAGGACAGAGTGCAAAGGGCTTCTAATTCAGTTAACATTTGCTGATGCTGAGAGAGCAGCCAGTGCGGATAGCATTTGGTGCTCATGACTTCTTTGCTTAATGGGTCTATGTGCATTTGTGCCCAAGTGCCTACACTTGGAAGTATGCATATTTATGCAAATGTGTGTGTGTGTGTGTGTGTGTGTTTGATTTGGGCGCTTTTATCATACAACTCAACTAACTGTGCAACTTTGAATCAGTGTTCTAGCAAGTGTTTTTCTGAGTTTTGTTCAACAAGGTCATTGAACCTAAGGAAGATGATGAAGGAAATTCTGCCGTGTGCCTGTGCAATCAGAGGCATAAATGACATCTCAGACCTTTGCCTGGAATTTGAAGTTTGCTTGGGGGAGGGACAACCCTGCATGATGGATGCCTTAAACTGAGGAATATGCTCTAAGGGTAGAAAGTGGGTCATATTTTCGCTGAACTGTAACGTGGTCAATTGTTATCTGGGAGATTTGTAGTCTTGATTGTGTTTTTAGTATAAACCTTGTGCTTTGGGTGATTAGAAATATCCAAAAATGAAGTAGTATGGAGAGAAGGATTTTATTTGTAAATACAGTGACATCATTGAACTTTAACTTTTCCCATCAGAAGCTCTGTCTACACATTCAGGCCCAGTGGGCATTGGAGCTACAATGTACAAGTTTTTAGGGTACTCAATTTTATCCACAAAAGCAGCTCTGTGCAAAACTTTTACTCTTCATCTGGACATAACATAGTTAACAGTTCCTAGTGTTAGGATATTTATAGTCCATTCATGGTATAGACATGACTCAATTTACAGCACTAATTAATGTGTAATCTTAAGCCAAAATAACATTTCCAAGGAAAGAAATACTCCTGAGACCACTATTATATTAAGGAATATATATATGTGTGTGTGTGTGTGTGTGTGTGTGTGTGTGTGTGTGTGTGCGTGTGTGTGCCATAATATAAGAGAAGACTAACTCTTCTCTACAGGCCCAGAGCCCTACCTGGACACTCATGAGGTTTGTTCTGCAAAATGTAAAAAGCTTGGGAAAAAAAATTCCCTTTAGAGAGCATCTTTCTGTGATTCTGGGCTGTTAGTTACCTGAGGATGATTAGATTGCTTTTTTTTTTTTTTTTTTTTTTTTTTCCTCAGTGTAACTGAAATTTGGTCTGCAGAAATCTAGACTAAGTCCAAGGTCCTTGAACCCTACTCTGTTCACCTTCAAGTAATTTCCTGAGGAAAAGCATAGAACGATGTCACTTTACATTTTGTTGTATTTTAAAGTTCAAAGTTCGTTATTGCAGAGATGCCTCTCTAAGTACTCCTGCCGAGAAGTGGGAAAGTCATTAATATGCGAATGTTTTATCTGCACTCTGTTGAAGCCAGATCCTATGAGAAGTTTCATACAATCAACACTATGTCATTTTTTGTCCTTGTAGTATCATCCAAAAGGGAAAAAAAAATTCATTAATGACTTTAAAGATCAAGTGCAAACTATTTTTTTTTTTTTGGTTTTTCGAGACAGGGTTTCTCTGTATAGCCCTGGCTGTCCTGGAGCTCACTTTGTAGACCAGGCTGGCCTCCAACTCAGAAATCCGCCTGCCTCTGCCTCCCAAGTGCTGGGATTAAAGGCGTGCGCCACCACGCCCGGCAAGTGCAAACTATTAGAATAATAATTAAATTATGGTTTTAATTACAAAACTAAAACTACCTGTTTTCTTTGGGGTTTCTGATCAGATGAAAGTGCACTCATAACTTAAATGTAATCAATATAAGTGTAAGACTATTTGAGAAAATGGTAGAATAAGTATAGTCAACTGGATATAAATAAAATTGGGATGAGGATTTTTTTTGGTTGGGTACACTTAACCAGATATTCCTTGCTAAACCCTTTCCTAGATATGATCTGTGAAAGTATTTGTAGCACCTGCTGACATCCATGAAAATACATGGAAAATTAATATTTGAAAAAAAATGTTATTTATTTTAGGAATTTGACACAACGTATTTTTATCATGTTCATCCCTACTCCACAGCTGTCTCCATCACACAACCAGTCCCTTTCTGAAGTCCTCCCATCCAGATGTTTTGGAGCTCGTGCTACTTGCTCAACCTGCAGCATTACAAACAAAGTCTTAATTGAAAGGGGTCATTATTTTTTTATAGTGAACGCATGTTTCTGGCGAGTCAGGAGCTATGAAACTTTGTGGGTTTTCGTGATTTCTTTTCAGTGCCTTTTGTGTGTCAAGACTCGCCTTCAGTGTAATCAGTATTGGGGAAATTGTGTGCCTTTCTTGGTAATATCTGTGATAAACATTATTATATTAAAGGTATTTGTCAACCCTTCATGTGGTGAACCATGTCATGAGAACTAGATAATGCAGATACATACATGAATATACAAATGGGGTTATCCAGTCTGAGATTTATGGTGACAATAATGCCTTTCAAAGTTACTTTGTTTTCCTATGGCGTGAAAGCTGTCTGCTAAGCTACAGCCAACATTAAATTATATTTCATTCATTTTAGCTGATTTTAATCTCTTTTGCTTCTGAGATGAAACTTAAACGGAAGATTATATAGTATTAAAATGATGAGATGTAGATTAAAAAAGAAAACAAACAAACAGACAAACAAGAAACAGGGACAAATTAAGATTTGGAGTCACAGATCTTAATCCTGAAGTTATTGGTCTTGTGTTAGAAGCATCTTTGCAGTGAATGTAAAACTTTGGCTTTTCATATTGCTAACTGCTAAATTTCTGAATAATTAGCATTGTTCCTCCACATAGTGGTCATCCACAGCAGAAGAAAACATGCATTTTGATGTATGCGATTCGACATCTGGTAGTCACTAGAGCCCTAAGCAAACCTGATACGCTTGCCAGATGTGGCTTATGGTTGTAATTATATTTTGTGTTGCTCATCTAAATGTGTTTGAAAGACGTCAGAAATATTTCGAGGAGTAAGCAGCTCTCAACAGTTTATAGAGTCAGTCAATGAAATTGTAAAAACAGCCACAATGAAAATAGTTAGCACCGATTGAGAGGGCCCTGAACACCTGCTATTTGCATATAAAATTGCTGTATTTAATTTTCTATATGTATCAACCCTGAGAACAGATTGTGTTTGCTTCTCCTGAAATAAGTGAGAAAAGGGAAATGCAGATTCTGTGCAAAGTCATGGAGATGACATGGGGAGGGCAAGCTTTGCCTTTAAGCTGAGGTCACCATGCTGTATGAGCAGTGTATCCTCTCTAGCAATTGTGCTAGAGTTCCTAGTGTGACCTGTGACCCCCGACTCAGAGAATAACCTGACTTTTTACCTTCACTGGGTCAAACATACTGATTCTTAACTGTATTCAGTTCGAGGTCCATGATGCTCTAACATTAATTTGCAATGTGTTTAAAAGGCAAAATTTATTGAAAGGGGAGAGAATGAAGATGCTTTTTTCATAGATAGGTTTTCCTTGACTAACATAACAAATTTTATTCTTTCTTTATATTGTTCTAATTGATTTGCTCTTCCTTTACTTATAGATGATAATTCACTCCTATTTTTTAGAAAGAAAACATTTTTGAATTTTTATTTATATAGTTTCAACTTTTTCTTTTTATTAAGTTATAACACAATGAATAATGTGCTTAGATATTTGGCATTATTAAATATTGGAAAAACATTCATATAAGTAGGGACAAGTGATAGAAATAGTATAGCTAATGATGTATTTATATAAAATAAAATATTCAGCACAGCTTATTCATGCGTGCCAGGTTAGCAAAAATATAAAACACTGTTAGTATTGTTCTTTAATAGGTGAACTTATCTGCTTTAATGGCCCAATGATGTCATTGGCATTTCCTTCTCCTAATAGCTGGGTGCCACAAGCCACAAATCATTCTGTGGTTCCAACTGTCATAAAAGCAAGTGAATGGTTTTATATTCCAACTAAGGTTGAAATTCAACATTATTTTTTAAATAAAAAATTGTGATTACAATTCTTTTAGCCTGATTCACGTAGGCTTTATGGCATTTCTGTGGCATTCTGAGTAAGATAAATAATTATTATATGTAATTCAACAAGACTACTGTGTTTTAGCTTCAGTGTTTTGGAGTCATTGCCTAATTCAGATACAATGAAACTTTATGAGTTTTTATTAAAATTCTAAAGCCTTGGGGTGGGGGAAGTGGCTCAGTGGTTAAGAGTGCTGGCTGTTCTTACATAGGTCCTGGGTTCAATTCAAAATACCCACCTGGTGTTTCACAATCATCAATAATACAATCTGATATCCTTTCTGGTGAGCAGACATGCAGACAGTGTACTCATATAGATACATAAATAAATACTTTAAAATATTGAAGAATTAGTAGACAAATTGGGGTACTGTTTTCTATCTAGAAGCAAAAGGAAAGACATTGAAAGGTATAAAGAATTATTACTCAGGTAATATTGCTTATGAGACTATCTTTCTATGTATCCTTTATTATACAGAAGTACATAAGCCCTTAGTATATATAAACCTCTTTTCTTAAAAATCTATGAGAAAAATCATCTGTGTCCTTTAGCATTTGACTAAAGTCTGAAAGTGCAATACCACAATCATAAAGTTAATCTGTCAATTTCCTTTCCTGAAAGCATTGCAGCTTCAAACCACACAATAACCTCATCTTCTTAACTCATAACATCTTGATGATGTACACAAGGAGCAAGAGAGAAAGGACTAGTGAGAATCAGTTTTCAGTTAGCATTGATTTTCATTTTTCCTTTCAACAAGCCACTAGAATAGCTCTTTGACATGGTATAATCACTTGAAGAATCTGAAAACAGCAAGAAATTCGATCTCTAGAGATGGAGGAGGCCAGATTAGCTCATGTGCCATGCCCGTCTATAACCATTAATTTAACAGATGCACACCTCTGAAGCAGTAAGTATAAGCATATGAACCGTACAAATGACTGAATGAATTCCCTGGGGGAATGAATGAATAAATGATGGAATAAATAAATGAAAGGATTCTTTGTAAACCTGGAACTCAAAATGTTAAAGGCATGTTCTGTTGTAAACACTCTGAAGTGTATTTATGAGGAATAATAACCATTTGGAAAAAAATAAGCATCTGAAAGTATGTGGTGGCAGTCTCTCTTATGTTGCTTCTGGGACACAAAGGTAGAGGGGATGGGGACATGAAGTGAAAGAAAAGAATGTAGAGAAATGAGTTAAAATGAAATGCCTACTAAAACTTACAGCCTTGTCTTAGGATATTGACCAAAGTTTAACAAACTCTGTGTGTGTGTGTGTGTGTGTGTGTGTGTGTGTGTGTGTGTGTGTATGTGTCTGTGTGTCTGTGTCTGTGTGTCTGTGTGTGTTTGTGTATGAGTGTGTGTGTGTGAGTGTTAAATATCAGATTAAGTGGAATTCTTTTAATGTTATAATTTTATAGTAACTTTTACTTTTTCTCCACTGTACCTCAAATTTGGTGAACTTATTACCTTGAACCTTGCCAGAACCCCTTTGGCAGATTAAGTCTATCTAAATCTCCTGGCCCTACAGTGTGTATCTGTTACCCATTGGATATTAGCTGCTCTACCCACCACCCTTTCTTTTTTTCATTTCTTTTTTTTTTTTGTAATTAGGTATTTTCTTTATTTACATTTCAAATGTTATCCGGAAAGTTCCCTGTTACCTTCCACCCCGCCTTGCTCCCATACCCACCCACTCCCACTTCTTGGCCCTGGCTTTCCCCTTTACTGGGGCATATAAAGTTTGCAAGACCAAGGGGCTTCTCTTCCCAATGATGGCCGACTAGGCTATCTTCTGCTACATACACATCTAGAGACACGAGCTCTGTGGGGTACTCGTTAGATCATATTGTTGTCTCACCTATAGAGTTGTAGACCCCTTCAGCTTCTTGGGTTCTTTCTCCAGGTCCTCATTGGGGGCCCTGTGTTCCATCCTATAGATTACTGTGAGCATCCACTTATGTATTTGCCAGGCACTGGTATATCCTCAAAAGAGACAACTATATCAGGCAGGGTCCTTTCAGCAAAGTGTTGCTGGCATACGCAATAGTGTCTGGATTTGGTGGCTGATTATGGGATAGATCCCCGCCCACCACCCTTTCTTTTTCTTTTCTTTCTTTCTTTTTTTTTTTTTTTTGACTTTTTTTAAAAATTATTTTTTCTTTATTAGATATTTTCTTCATTTACATTTCAAGTGTTATCCAGAAAGTTCCCCATACCCTCCCCCATCCCCGCCCTGCTCCCCTACCCACCCCCTTTCACTTAATGGCCCTGGCGTTCCCCTGTACTGGGGCATATAAAGTCTGCATGACCACGGGCCTCTCTTCCCAATGATGGCCAACTAGGCCATCTTCTTCCATATATGCAGCTAGAGACATGAGCACAGGGGGAACTCCACCACCCTTTCTAATAGCTGCAAACACTTGACTCAATTCTGGCTGAACAACGATTGATTTCATTGTTCCCTGCATGAGAATTGGATACAAGAAACCCCACATCTATTTCTCCTTTTTATTGGGAAATTATTTGGACTCTGGCCATAAATGCAGTTTAAAGGCTTATGGAAATGGTTCTTATTCAACCAGTATTTAAGTTGGAAATGAATGTTTGACCCTAGATTGTTTATATAAGGTAAAATCAGCGAGTAATTGTACACTTAAAACTCTTAAAGTAAAGACATATGATTTAGACAGAACTTCAAATCTAAGTTTAATTATAATTTTTTCCCTCAGAAATTCAGTGAAACTAAATGTATTGAATAACTCAATGAAAACATTGTATTGACTCTTGATAAGTACAACATACCTTAATGCATGTATGAAAGGTTTCTAATTTATATAGAGTAACAACAGTAATATGTAAAAATACTGGTTCTTCAATCTGAAAGTACTTCTAAAACCTTAATAGTCTATCAAATATTTCCTACTGATTCAATAATTTTTTTTATTCATGTCACTCCACCCTCTTTGTATGTGTTCAAATCTAGGTGGAAGTTACACACACACACACACACACACACACACACACACACACACACACACCACCTAGCTCAGCTGACTAATTGATGGATGGGCTTTTTTTTCCCATCCATTATGTGGGTTCTAGTCACAAATCTATGGCAAGCACTTTTACACACTGAGACACCTTGCAAGTCCACATCTTGACGTATAACATATTATCAATAGCAACCATTTTGGTTCTGGAATCACGTTACTAAAATATTGTGAATCAAAACCTGGTACTGCTTTACTCATTATATTCTCTTATGGTCATATTTTTAATCAAAATTAAGAAATATATCATTGAAAAAAGGCTAGCTTGTTGTAAGATTTCAAGCTATTGGTATAATCTATCTTCAGATTTTCCTTCTAGAAAGATTCATAACATTTAGTTTTCATGATTTTATGGAACGTCAAAGCATTATTGTAGCCATAATTAATTAATTAATTAATTAATTTGCAGTCTCAGAGTGCTTTTAGTGAATCCAATAAAAGAAATGCCTTCAGAGACTCTTTGCAAAGTAATCAAGTTACAGGCAAAATAAACATACATTTTTCATACTTGTTTAGCAAAATCTTTAAGAAAAAGATATGTGATATATCTTTTCAAGTCTCAATTTGAGGGGGCTAGAGAGGCAACTTAGTGCTGAAGAGTGATGACAGCTCTTCGAGAGAACCCAGGTTCAAATTCCATCACCCACATGGTAGTTCTCAACCATCCAAACTCTAGGTCAGTGGAGCCCTAATGTCCTCTCTGGACTCTGTGCATATAAGGTACGTGGTATATATGCATACCTGGAGATAAAATAATAAACACAAATATAGAATAAAACTGATTAGAAATAAAAATCAAAAGAAAACAAAAAGATCTAAATTTTTAAAAAAATGATCTATTTTATAAGGGTAACCCCAAAAAGAATGGGTCTTTCCATGACTTCCTTACATTAAAGGTATGATCTATCTTGACATTTTTAGCATGTATTGAAATTCACTTGAGGAATTGTGACAGTGTTGGTTGTGTACCTCAGAGGTAACCTTGTCTATAAACATTTTTTTTGGATGTCTTTAGTTGTCCTAATCTTATTTATGACAGAAGAAATTCAGAGGAAACAATTGTTCTGGATCTTAGTTAGGGGATCACAGAGTAAAGACTCTCAGAAAAAAAAGAACATGTTGCAGTTATATTTTTGCTTATGAGGGCGAATCCTCTAGGATTTTATAATAATTAATCCAAGGCTTTGAATTTGCATTTTTAATTTCCTTTAAACTATGAAGGAAAATAAAAATCTGAACAGTTATTTGAATTTTGCCCTATTTGCTTTTTTAAAAGTATTAATGTAACATTTTTAATAGCTTATGATTTTTTAACTTGATAAATTTGTGAACACAGCTATGATGAAAATCAGGAAGTAACTGTGCTAGATAGTGTTACCTAAACTATAAATAAAAGAGAAGTCTTAATTAGCAGGACCCACTGTAAATGGTTACTGAAGGCCCTGCAAGAGCAATTAGCCTTTTGGAGTCTCTCGGCCAGTCCACTGTGAGAGAGGCAATTTCTAAGAGACTGCATAGGCCAACAGTTTATTAGTGATTTTTGAAATTTAAATATTTTTTTGAGAATTTAATATGTGATTAATGTAATTACAACATTTCCACCCTTCTCACTCCCTGCCTAGTTATCGTGGTCCTCCCATTCCTGAAAGTTACAAGATCATATTCTTTATTATTGATGAATACATATGATTGAATATTCTATTTCAAACTCTCCATCATCTTGATACTGGGTTCAGGACTGGGTTAGGGACCCTTCCTGCATATATGAATAGCATCATTTGATGCTTGCAGGACTTACCTTCTGACACAGCTCTAATATGCTACATTCCTAGCTTTAACCCTCCACCCACCTGTACCCAGGAATCATTTCTGAGCAGAACTTCTGATACAGCTTTGCAGTAGAGTAGAATGCCAGGTGGAACCCTGGATTCCAGGGGTGCGGGGTTCTGAATCAAATGACTGAGACAGCATCTTTGTGATGCTGTACAAGGCAGTTAGGATGAAAGGAAGCAGAGGGCACTAATGCTGGATATGCTCTGTTATCCCGTGTGCATTTGCTTACTGAAGATGACTGGTAAAACCATTAGACACCATATGTTGGTGCACTTGAGGAAGAGATCTTCTGTGACAGTGTTGGGTTGTGTACCTCAGAGGTAACCATGTCTATAAACAGTTTTTTGGATGTCTTTAGTTGTCTTAATCTTTTTTATGGCAGAAGAAATTCTCAGGTCATGCATTACATTCAGTGATTATGAGTCTTGAATTTCCTTATCTTGTGGAATAGTTCATCTGTCATCTTCTCTATTTTTTTAAATTGATGTGTATGAAATGCGCAGGTTAACTAAATAGAAAAAAGAGTATTTTTGATTTCTTCTTTTCCTGTCTCTTCAAGTGATCTGAGTTACACATATTTAGTGACAGAGATAACGCAGAGTATGAAACTCTTCAGGGCATCTCATACATCAAGTGCTCTCACTAATAGTAACGGTTCTTCCTACTTCATCCATAAAGTTAACAAATTCGACTGTAACTTGTTACTTCTAATATGCTAAGATATGTGCTTTGTAGTAAAAAAAAAAAAAAAATACCAAACTTGTAGGCGGGAATCATTAGTGGAACTTTTGTGGCTTTCATACAATTTGGCCTAGAGGTCTTTGTTTCCCAGTTCTTGCCAGGAAGAAAAAGAAATCTGTTTTCTTTATCTTATTAAATCAGTTTTCTCCACATTCATGACCTGCCAGAGATCTCAAGCCTTCCTAAGCTGAGCTACAAGGAAGAATGCTTATATTTTATTTAGAAAATGGCGGGAAAAAATACTTTGAGTAGTTCATAGATTCCCCAAACGCTTTCAGAAAAGATATTACCAAGAAAGTCACTTTGAAATTTCAGAAAATGAAGTAGCAAATCTATTTATCGTTGGAGATGTGTTGAGCCTTTAAGACTTGTCTAGATTAAAATTTAGGGCTGTGTCAATTGTCAGTCCATCTTGTCAATAAAAAAAAAATCAAATTCCGGATACTTTGCCACTTTTTACATCTGCACCGCAGTGGACTCTGGACTGCCTTATAGACAGGAAGTCCTCTGTATAGCCAGTATTACAAGCCTTGCTCTTCAGTCAGTGAATCCCAAGAGAGTTGTCAGCATGGTACGGTCAGGACGCATGCTCCAGACTGAGGGTAGTTGGAAACAAGAATTATTGGGTCAGTTTCTCTGGTTTTCTCCCTTCCCTTTCTTCAACCTTTTTGGAGCCCATGTTTAAAGGAAGCAACTGTGCTGTTATGTCGTAAAAGTAAATGATTCTTCCCTCTGTACGTCATTGTTGGCTTTCAGGGCACGATTAATTTTTTATATAAATCTTACATTTCATTTTCTGAATTTTCTGTCATGTTCTTCTATGTTGTTCTTTCCTTGCTAAGAGTTCGTGTTCATCGTTAAGATGGTTTCCTGTTTCTTTTTTTGTGGTTCTCTAATTTAGCGTTGGAACATTGGGAGATTGTTGTAGAAATCTCTGTGGGATGACTGACTATAGAATCTATGACTTTTGACAATGGCAAGTTTGCGATATTCCTGGTTTTCCATGTGGTTAACTTTTTCCCCATTACATATTGTGTATTGTGCTATGTGTGTATGAACTTGTTTTCAAACCTTGTTTTAGTTGGCTTGCTTTATTACAATCCAGACTGTGCAAGTTTGTCACTGTCTTGTTACTGACCTGTAGATAAACTTTTAAGATTTTCTCTGACCCATTGCAGAGCAGGGATCCTTCTTATTTTGAATAAATACACTGTGATATGGGCGAGCTCACAGCTAGGGTCTCCTGATATTTTCCTATTTAGTAGGCCTGAGTGACTAGTTGCCATTCTAGACACCAGAAGGTTCAGGTTTAGATTCCCATTCACACCATCATCTTGGTGATGGGTTAAAGACTGTGTGCTTGGCTATTGCTGTGTGGAATGGGAAATCCAAAGTCTTTTAAAAGGTGTCTAGAGAGGTGACACAATGGTCAAGAGCTCTTGTTGCTCTCCCAAAGGACCCAGGTTAAATTTCCAGCACTCACATAGCTACCCATAACTCTCTGTAACTCTAGTTACAGGGCATCCAGCACTCTCTTTGGAACTCTGTGAGCAAAACATGCAGAAAAAGTACACATAAAATAAAAATATATATTCAATTTAAGATTTAGGGTGGAGGTCCTTGTTTTTTGTTTGTTTGTTTGTTTTTCCTTAGTGATATCTATAAAACTTGTCTAGTATCAGCCTTTTGAGAAGAGACAATGTCATAACCTAGGTATATAATATAAGCTTCTTTGGCCTTTGTTGATATGGAGGGAGATGGCACCATAAATATTTCTGCTTACTTTCTTAATGTAGGGAGTACTGTATAGAAAACTTACCTGAAACATTATGATGCTGTCATAATGGACCTTGGGCTCAACAGAGTTAACTTTATTAGTTTGAGGAGCTTTTTTTTTTTTTTTTGGATTTAATTCTATTATTTTGTGTGTATGTGTTTTGTCAGCATGTGTGCCTGTTCACCACATGGTCAACCTCCATGCAGGTCCTTTGTAAGATCAATAAGTGTTCTTCCTATTTTTTTTTTCCTTTTCTTCTATTAGACATTTTCTTCATTTACATTTCAAATGCTATCCCTAAAACCCCCTATGCCCTCCCTGCTCCCCAACCCACCCACTCCTGCTTCCTGGCCCTGGCATTCCTCTGTACTGGGGCATATGATCTTCACAATAATAAAGGCCTCTCCTCCCATTGATGGCCGACTAGGCCATCCTCTGCTACATATGCAACTAGAGACACAGCTCTGGGGGCTACTGGTTTGTGTTCTTAACCGATGCTCCAGCCCAGTTTGTGGCACGTTTGATTCATGGTTGCATTCAGTTGTTCTTTATTTCTGAAAATAAGCAGTAAAAAAATCTCTACAAGCTCAGTTCAATAGTTTGTTCTGAATCAGAATATGTCTAATGTGCATGCCTTACTCTGTCTGTATTTTGATGGTTTCCTGTTCTATTTGATTGATAATATTGAAGAATTTAAGTTTTACTTGTCTGAAAGAATAGGCAAAAATTGATTGTATATCTCTTCCTAGAAATCAAGATCTCTTTAGGTTACTTCTATATATTCATGACTAGTTTTCAATGATGTGGTTTATACACACAAGCCAACTATTTGACCAGATATTTCAATAAAAACTGAAAATATTCTAACAATGTATGAAAAATGCGCTTTTTGGGTAAGATTTAAGAGGTGAAAAATCACTAGTTTCATACCATTTTCGCTCATATCACACCCTGGGACTTATAAGATGTTCTTGTCTATTTTTAGAGTAAAGTATTTAACTTAGAAGAATTATTTTTATTGTCATACTACCTTTTAAAAAGAGAAATTCTAAATACTACACTATTTTCTGATACTACAAAAGATATCAAATTTAATTCATTTCCAAATGTACTGTGACCCAGGGTCAAGATGAAATGGTTTTGACTGAAGTTTCATTGTTAGTGGACAATTATGAAAATTACATGCTCTGCTGAAAAGCAATACCTCTGGGTATAAACCGAGTTAGTATGAAGCTGAGTGGATAGCAGTATGCCTGCATGTTAGTCCATAACTTTTATGACAATATTTCTCATTGTTTACTGTTTTATTTCTTCATATTCATCCTCTATGAGACTGGAAGAATTTTGTCTTTAATGATCTTATGCAAATTTATTCATTTCTCTTCCATATTTTTCCAAGTGGAAAAATAAACACATTTCAGTTGTGATTTGCTCACAATTTGAATGATAATGAACATACAGAGGAGAAATTTTAGTGATTTAGAAACTCCACAGGCAGACTAACAGAGTCTACTAACCTGGACCCCTGGGGCTCTCAGAGATGGATCCACCCACCAGAAGCACATGGGCTGGACCTAGGCTTCCCCACACACATGTAGCTGATGTGCAGCTTGGTCTTCATGTGGGTCCTGTAACAACTGGAGCTGGAGCTATCCCTAAAGCTGTCACCTATAAGTGGATATGTTCTTCCAGCTAAGCTGCCTTGTCTGGACTCAGTAGGAGAGGAAGCACCTATTTTCTCAGGGACTTGATGTGCCAGGATTGGGAGGGATACCCAGGAGTGGCTCCACCAGCTCAGAGGGGAAAGATAGGGGGAATGGGAGGGGTAATACGGGAGGTGGTGTCTGGGAGTGGGCAGTGAGCAGAATGTCAACTGAATAAGTAAAATAAATAAATGGGAAACTTTTTAAAAGATAAGAAAAAAAATGCATTTCTCTGTAGTGAGCATGTTTTTTAACCCTTCCCTTCCCAGTTAGTTGTTGGAGGATGTGCATCTTCATCTTCTCTCAGTGCAACTTGCATTTGGTCTGTATGCACAAACCCTGGCATAAGTCCATGGTCCGTAAAACCTTCCTGTGAACCTTAAAATAATGTACCTAGAAAAACTGTCAGTTATTAACTAAGATAACGTGCCAAACAAGATTGAAGTGTGACTAGTCTCTCTGGAATGGATTGGTAAGGGAACTTAGTAACTCATGTACTATTCAAATAATTCCTGCATATTTGGTAACTTTGAAGCAAATCTAAATTCCTGGTAAAGTCTGATCATGTAAATGGTTATCAAGTTAAAGGATCCACTGTAGCTGCAAGTTATCACTATGAAAGGCAAGCAGTACAAATAAGAAAATAACCTCAGCAGTTCCTTACAGGCTGCCAGAAAGTGGCCTATGTGCCAGACGGCGTCACATGGATTTAGGAACATGGGAACTAACTGACTTGAAGAAACTAGAATTCTTTTAACTTTGTTTCTGTGCAAACAAAGTTAATATCTGTTTTATTTTATAAACTCTTCAACAACAAATGCACCAAAATGTACAATATATAGTCCTTTCTTTAATATATAAATAGCAGCAGTTGATAACATATTAATTAATTTGAATAATCTACCTAAATTTCACCCACATTTAAAATATGAATGTGACGCTGTTATTCTCAGAAAAAAAATTGTTTTTGATTTCAATTTTATTTTCTTTCTGTAACGGGATCAAAACTTATTTTAGGTAATATGATCCAAATGAGTGCTTCCAACAATCAGATAATTATGCGTGCTGTTTTTCCTGACTCTGGTCGGTCATTGGTCAATAAATGGCTTTGAAATTATATTAAAAAGAAGCAGAGGACAAGTGACAGTGAAAACATGATATTGGGTTTGTTTTTGCAATAATAGATTGAATCAAAGAGCTCTGTTTCTACTTATTTTTCTTCTTCTTAATCCATAGCTGTTACAAGAGTTTATATTTTTCAAATATTACAATGTTTCTTTAGACTAATGTAAAATGAGATTTTCTTAGTATATCACTAAAATTGTAGCTCAGTTTTCCAATATTGTCTACAAAATAATGATAGTTGAACATCACATTTCCTCTGCTAGGTTGCTAAGACTTGAATTGACCTTGATGATTTTGGTCTTGGTGGTGTCAACTCATCTATTTTTCCAAATACTAATTGTGATCCTAAGTAAATATTGCTACAACACTGGGACAGCATAATAGATTTTAATACTTTGTTGTGTTTCAGTAGAAGGAATGTTATAATCTTATTTCTAAGTATTTTTATTTTTGCATTAAAATTAAAAAAACTCATTAGTAATAACATTCTTGATTAAAGAGATAAGCAGCTTCAATAATCAGGATGCTAAAATATATGATTAGATCAATAATTGATATCCAGGCATATTGTTAAGTTCTGAACTATTAGTCTTTAGTATTTTTAAAAATAAAATATGGTAATGCCACAAACCAACATAGTAATAATTTAACTAGTTAGCCAGTCACATTTTGGCAATTGTTGAAAAAGGATATGTATAATTATTTTCCTTATACTTTTAGAGATTTGTTTCAGGTTGGTTTGTGTGTGTGTGTGTGTGTGTGTGTGTGTGTGTGTGTGTGTGTGTGTTAGTGAGTGTGTTTCTCATGAACAACTAAGGCAGGAACCAAGGAAAGATGAATTTCTTAACATAAAATAATTAAATCTATTCTCTCTGAAAGTTAACCTGGACTGTGATGGAAATTGCTAATCTAAAATACTGTTACACAAGGTAGAAACAATGTTAAATTTTATATATCATCATTTGCCTAAGGCTGAAATATCATCTTTAAAAGAAAATTTGTTGCCAGGTGTTGGTGGTACATAACATGCCCTTAATCACAGCTATTTGGAGACAATGGCAGGCAGATCTCCTAGTGCAAGGTGAGCCTGATCTAAAAGGTCTGTTCCAGGACAGCCAGGGCTACATAGAGAAACCCTGTCTCAAAACCAAACCAAACCAAACCAAAATTAAAACATCAACAACAACAAAAACAAAAACAAAAACTGATAATGAATTTAGCTTGACTTGAGTATGTCAGCTTGTGTGGTCCCAGCACATTAGAGGTGGTCAGTCACATGAGGAATAGCCATTCAAGGCCACTCTCAGGACATCATCATTCCAAAGTTAGTATGGTCTATAAGAAACATTGTCTCAACAACAACAAAATACCTTACCTCCTAAGTTGTACCCAAACTTTGCTCCTTTTCCGCTTTTATATTTTTTTCATTCCTCTTTCCCTTCTCTTCCTCTTCTTTTTCTTATCTTCCTTCTCAATTTTATGAACAAAATATTTAAAATATCTACTCCAAACTTAAGTAGGTAGATATTATGCCTGCATGTGTGTCTCTGCATCCCATGTTCTAAATACCTGTGGAAAAAGAGGGTGTTGGATGCCTTGGAACTGGATTTGCATATGGTTGTTAGCTCCCATGGGCAAGCCTGTACTTCAACAGTGGTCCTCTGGAAGAGCAACCACTGTTCTTAAGCACTGAGTTTTCTATCCAGCACCTAAAATAATTTTCAAGCATAGCATATTTCTTCCAACCATTGTACTACTTATTAGACTAGGAACATGCATTTTAAGACACCAATAAGAGGGTTGTTTTAAGTGGGACCCTAGATGAGGACCACTTTCCAAGCTCTGATGCTGTTTTATCCAGTGAACTATTCTTCACTGAAGCCATAAAGAATCTTATCATCAGTGAGCTTTATAATTCTTCCACCTTCCCTCTCTGTCATTTATCAGGCTTCCTCAATCACTTGTGGTTACAGGGTTTAGACTACTACAGAAGACTGTCCTCAGAGGGGAAAACAACTGATCATTTTGCCATGTATTTATTTCTAGAATGAAATTCTATAAGTTATATAACACAGTCAATTTAAAATTATAT
Source organism: Mus minutoides (assembly GCA_902729485.2). NCBI lineage: Eukaryota > Metazoa > Chordata > Mammalia > Rodentia > Muridae > Mus > Mus minutoides. The sequence goes on along the minus strand of LR750304.1, from coordinate 564,237 downwards.
TGTCTAATTTACTTTTTATCTGAACTAGGTTTTGGGTTATTTTGTTGTTTAATTTTGTTTTTTTTTGGGGGGGGTGTTTTATTTATTTTGTTTGTTTGTTTTGGGGGGTGGTTTTGGGGGCTTTTTATTTGTTTGTTTGTTTTAAACTCCAGATTTTATTCCCCTCCCTGTCCACCCTCTGACTGTTCCACATCCCATAGCTCCTCCTTGCCCAGTCTCCACAAGGATATCTCCACCTCAGCAGACCTCTGTACTCCCTGGGCCCCCAGTCTCTGGAGGGTTACTTGCATATTCTCTAGCTGAACCCAGACCCAGCAGTCCTCTGCTGTATATGTGTTGGGGGCTCCATATCAGCTCCATATGCTGCCTGGTTGGTGGCTCAGTGTCTGATAGATCTTGGGGATCCAGGTTAATTGAGACTACTGGTCCTCCTACAGAGTTGCCCTCCTCCTCAGCTTCTTCCAGCTTTCCAAATTCAACCACAGGGGTCAGCATCTTCTGTCCATTTGTTGGGTGCAAATATCTGCATCTGACTCTTTCAGCTGCTTGTGGGTCTTTTGGAGGGCTATCATGCTAGGTCACTTTTTGTGAGCCCTTCATAGCCTCAGTAATAGTGTCAGGTCTTGGGGCCTCCCCTTGAGCTGAATCCCACATTGGTCCTGTTGCTGTACCTTCTTTTCCTCAGGGTTCTCTCCATTTTCATCCCTGCAGTTCTTTCAAGAACAAATGATAAACAGGATGAGAAAGAAATTAGGGAAAGTACTCCCTTCACAATAGTCACAAACAATATAAAACTTCTTGGGGTAACTCTAACCAAGCAAGTGAAAGATCTGTATGGCAAAAATTTCAAGTCTCTCAAGAAAGAAATTGAAGATTTCAAAAAATGGAGTGGCAGAATTAACATAGTAAAAATGGCCATTCTACCAAAGGCAATCTACAGATTCAATGCAATCCCTATGAAAATCCCAACACAATTCTTCAAAGACATGGAAAGAGCAATTCTCAAATTCATCTGGAAAGGCAAAAAACCCAGAATAGAGGAAAACAATTCTCAACAATAAAAGATTGTCTGGGGGAATCACCATCCCTGACCTCAAGCTTTACTACAGAGCAATAGTGATAAAAACAAAAACAAAAACACCTCATGAACTAGGTTTTAAGTAAAAGCCAAAGCTCTGTTTTCCTGTAGTTATGCCTATTAAAATTTTTAACTTTCAAAATTACTTTAAGAGACAACTAAAGTGACATTTTTTCTTTTCTTTTCTTTTTCATTCTTTCTTTTTTCTTTTTTGTTAGTTCTTTTACAATTTCAAACATGTGTACAAGGCATTCTGGTATCCCCTTCCTTTATTCTCATGCCAACATCTCCCTCCTAAGAATGCTTTCTCCTAATTACTTTTCCCTTTTCTAGATTCATAACTTGTGGTTTTGTTTCGAAATTCCTTTACTTTAACCAAAGGCATCTCTCTAACAGTTGCCTCAGTACTATCCATTGGTATATAGTTGGGTCACTTGTGGTACAAGACAAAAGGCAATGATTCCCCTTTACCATGAGTCTATCAGTAAGAAGTTGCAGTGAGTCATAGGGTCCATTTAGACTTCTTCTATCTAGGCCTGGGTGTTGATGAGGAGATAATGATACCTGGCTTTGTAACTCTGAAAAAAAAATGACAGGAGGGTCACAGACCCTAGGTGGATCTTACTTCTGACATAGTGTCAAAGTGTTCTTACCTTTGTCTGTAGCTATAGGATGACACTCTCATCCTTAAGTAAGAAACCTCTTTTTCTCATGAACTATGGAGATTACAGAGCTTTGTGGCTGAACCAGGCGTGGACAATAAGGGATAGCTGAGTACATATCCCTAAACAAGGCATTTATCCCGACCCCTCTAAAGCTCAGGAGACATTGCTGGAGAGAAGGAGGCAAGAAGATCAGACCTGGAAGATTGGAAAAAGGGCTATCAAATGTCATCTTGACCATAGTACACAGCCATAGCAATCATAGACTCTCCAACTGTGGATGCCTGCACTGGATCTGAAAAGCAATGGGTTCTTTCTCCTAGAAATAAAATACAGTAATAACAAAACCGTTCACAAGTTCTATCAATGATCTGTTATTTATTTCCATTTCGATGTGTGGTAAAGGAATTAAAAAATGGTATCTGAGCACCAAATTGGATTAGTACTCATAAAAATAACATTTGGAATAGTAGTTTTGCCTGAATAGTTGTGCATGAACACCACATAAGTGGTAACTTAGAAGAGGCTGGTACTGGTGTATCAATTACTATTTCTATTAAAATTTCTATTTTGCAACCAGTTACACTGCTTTGGGAAAAAAAAAACCTGTTGTGATTGTGCATGCGTGTGTGTGTGTGTGTGTGTGTGTGTGTGTGTGTGTGTGTGTGTGTTATGTATCTTTGCAAATTTTTAAATAAACCTCCTTACATTTTTGATACCTACTGTTTTATTTCTGTAGTGTCCATTATACGTTTGGGTGCCTGTTTGTTGAGCATGTGTCTGGAGGTCAGAAGACAATTGTGCAAGTTTGTTCTTTGATTGTGCCATGTTTGAACCCAGAACTTGAACTCTGGCGATAAGCCTTGGTGGCATTTGCCTTTAACTGTGGAGCCATATTTTTGTCCTAAAAGAAAAAAAAAAAATCTAACACACTAAAATTGCTTTATTCTTCTCCGGAGGCCAATATTTGCACTTGTTTTTCAAAGCTCATATAAATGCATATTCTGTACATCCAAAATATAGCCACCTTTGCAGTTTACAGCCTACTATACTTTACTTAGTGTTATGCCATGGAATGTTTTCCTGCATTTCTAGAGTTATTGATTCTTTCAGATGGTTGTGAAATACCCTACCAGGTGTTAGTACCTGAATTTTTAAATGGCTTAATTTCACTCTTTGTGCATGTGTCACTTTGGTTGGTAGTCATAATCAGAACATGGGACAGAATTGATCTTCACTATGAGTTACTGAGGCCAAACACGATCACTTAGTGAGTCTGGGAGTATAATACATCTCTGTCACAGTGTCTTCTCTTTTCTATTTTACAAGAGGATTAAGGGAACTACTATTCAAGCTTCCTATAGGTAGCCCTTCAACTTTTCTTTTTCTTTGCCCTCTCTCTCTCTCTCTCTCTCTCTCCCTTCCTTTCTTTCTCTCTCTCTCTCTTTTCTTTCTTTCTTTTTTTTTCAAAGCAAAACAAGGAAACAAACACCTAACAGTAGTAATAATGACATGACATCACAGATAACTATGTGTAGGAAGTCAGCATGGTCTCTTAAGTAACAGCAGCATTGTCTTAATGGTAGCTAATCCATCATGACTAAGGAAATGTCCAGTTGCCTTCTATAGTGAAGCACTGGAAAGCATTTCTTAATTTCTCTTTGAAAATTGAACTCATTTTTCCAATAAATTGAAGTTGGTGAGAGAGAAATTTTAAGACAAACATTTTAAAGAAATAATGGTTCCAAAATCTAAATATTGTTTGCTGGTGGGACCCTTGCCTAGTATGTGTGAGGCCTTGAACTAAACCTCTCGCCTCCCAAACCAACAAGCCAGTTAAAGAAAGAAATGAAAAGAAGCAGTAGGCAAAGAGACATTGAGTTGATTACTTTTTTTGTAGTGGCTGGATGTTATTTAAGGAGCAATGGTCAAATTTATGCAGATACTCCATGTGAGCACCAGTGTTGTTCTAGGTTGCTTAAAGAGGAACTAAATAAAGAATCTATTTCATTGACATGGCAGGCCCTTAAAGCTAGGAATGTCTGGTCTCCTGTCCTCCTGTAAGACTGTTACTGTTGTTGATGGCTGCTGCAGTACAAAGGAGAACAAGAAATGCTTTGGGTTTGATGCTCAGTTTGTAGATATTTCCCAAACATTGTGTTCTTCCTCGCTGAAAGAACAGAAATATAATTTCTCATTGAGGTGGAAAATGAATTGTGCCGAGAGGATTGAAGTTTTGTTAACAAGTAGTAAACACAAAATGGATATTGTCACCTGATAATCTGGAATTAAGCATATTTTACCGAAAACTAAGCATACTGCAAACCCTTAATGTCTGTTGTGGGTTTTTCTTACAAATTTGAGCATGGTCTTCTATTTTGTCTTCTGGCAGTACATACACACATATGCACACGCACACACACACACACACACACACACACACATTCAGTCTTATGCACACATACACATGGAGAGGCAGAAAGATATTTGCTCTCACAAAAGGGCCTTTTGCTTTGTTAAGATGGTTCAAAATGGTCAGTTTGGCAAATTGTTTATCCAAAAAGAACTTGAAGAGAAATAACAACATCCTGGTTAAACAATGAGTCCCAAACATCGTTTTGCTCGTTTTCCTCAGTAGTGTCAATGAGATTAATGTGGCTGAGTTCTTCCTGCTGTTATCTGAGAAGGAGGCTAAAAGCTGATTTGCATGTATAGGTGACACACAGAAGAACTTACAAAATAAGCAATTTTTCAGAGTTTTATAATTCAGGCATGGTAGAAGTTCTGTGCCAAAAATTTTAGTAGAACTTGATTTAGAATACACTGTGACTTCACTGGTATTATATTATTCTTATTCTCAGACTCATAGCTTGTAAAGCAATTAGTTACATAAAGTACATAAGAAAATTTCGTGTATCATGTATTCATTAGACTTTTTTTTTAACATTAGGAACTTTGGGTTTTATTCCCAGAGTTTAAAATATACTTAGATGTTTTCAATGATCCATTTTTCAAATAACTTTAAAAGTGATTGTATATTATTCTACTGTAAACTATTTGTGTTTTTTCTTGTGGTGTGTGTGTGTGTGTGTGTGTGTGTGTGTGTGTGTGTGTGTAGAATATGTATATAGATGTCTATGTACAGGCACAGTGTTTGTACTTGCAGGGGCAGAGGTGGACATGACTATGTTTCTCACTGATTCAGAAGTTCCTTGTTTGGACTAGACTGTCGGGCCAGCAAGCTTTGCAAGATAGGCCTGATCCTGTTCTCCCATGCTGCAGCTATAAGCAGAAATTTGTGTCCAGTCTTTAAATTAGGTTCTGGGGATATAAACTCATGTCCTCATGTTTGCCTAGCAGTCACTCTAGCTGATGAGCCATCACCCTTGTCTCTAAATCTTTCTTTCCTGTCATCCATCATGCATTCATTTACATGCCAGATGAATAATCCCTTCCTACTTATTTCAGAGTGGTATTGGAAGACCTATATTTAAACTGTAGCTCTGTTTCACAATGACTACGGAATTCATGATAAAATTTTTGTCTCTTATCAGTTTTATAAAACTGGCAAATGGCATCTTGCAAACAAATTCACAGTTTCTTTGAGGAGGATCAAATGAGATGCGTGTGAATAGCAAGAGGTCTAAGCATAGTATCAGCAGCGAAAATAAATTGTAACTTACTGTCACGTTTCAGCATACTTCTCCTCAGCCCTGATTCATGTGAACCGTTTGTTTTCTCTGAGATTCATCCCAGCAAAATAAATGGAAACATTTCTAAATAAATCATGATTTTCATGTGAATAATAGATTCCACCCAAAATGCCCTATGTTTTCAAATAGCTAATGGTTAGAAGAGAATTGGTGACTAGTCCTATAAGCATGATAAGTTCTTATGACTCAATGTAGCTTGATAATAGAGATCCTTTTTATCTACCTACTATGTATCTGGAAGATTTAGCAGTCAGAAAACTCAATAGCATTCATGAGAGGGCATGGTGTTTCATCATAGATCAATCTTCAAAATACTCATTCAACTTTTGACTTTCCAGCTAATTTATCACAGCTTTATAAATATTTTTCTAGTGTTTTCATTCATATAGTTGTTACTGACGTAAGCTACTCTATTCGTTCAAAGGCACCAACAAAGCAGTTACTGTTTTGTTTGTGGCTGTTTGTCCAGGTGTGAAAGAGGCTATAACACCTGTGCTCTTAGTGCATAGTGTTAAAATCTCAACTGTAGACACTAAGAATTCAAATGGTTATTTAGCATTTTGAATATAAAAATTAACTTTGGCATATCTAGAAATATTACCATCTAGAATACCTTTGTTAATTTGTTCTATTGGCTCTACATAAATCTCAATTAAAACATTTCTCAGTATGTGTATTTACCCATAATTACGCCAAACATACTGCCTTTATGTCTGAGATATACAATAGATTTTGTTACAAACATGTTACATTTACATATTTATGAAGATATAGCAAAATGAAAATATTATAGTCATTTCTTTTCATATTTGGTTATATTATTTAACAAGATTTCCAAGGTATTTTTCTATATACTTAATAAAAGTTATATTGGTACAAAATTTTATTTCTGTAAATGTACAGATAAGTCTGTAACTCCATTAGAGTTTTTTTCAGAAGTGTACAATTAATATAATATACATTTTAAGGTTACGTATAACTTTTAAATGACTATATTTATTTAAAACATAAAAGATTTTAAGCTTATATGAGAAAATAGCAATTTTCACAGTGAGAATTTGATAACCATTAAGGATGGTGAAAAAGAATTCCTTTTCTTATATTAATTCATCAGTAAAGTAGATATCTATTCTTCATATTTGGTCAATTTTAACATACATTTCTTGGAGAAAAGAAATATGCCTAAGATTTTCAATTATGAAATGGGTCTTCATTTGAGATTTAAAAAATCTATAGAGGCAAAATTCACAATTGTATTTAGCTGGTTTATATAATGTTTTTACTGCAGAAAGAGATAATACTGAGGTGTAGAATATGGTACACTCCAAGTCTAGGTACTTAGATCATTAACCTTTTATAATTAGTAACTTCATTTAAATTTTGTAGTAATTTTAATATTACTACTCTTCCTCGCCTATTTCTCTCGTATACGGGTTTTGTTCTTTGGTACTCAAAATATGAAGTATCTTCTGACGTAAATAATTACATTCGATCTTTTATCATGTCCCACTAATCCAACCAGTCAGAAAGTAAAAGATACAATCTCTAGGCAAAAGAAATTCCTGCAAAAATCTTAGATGTGGGAGACCTTTGAAAGTCGAATTTCCATTATACACAAGAAGTTGTCGATGCATTAGATTGGGATTTAAAAATCCAGATAGTTTATATTGTAAGTGTTGGTATGTGAGATTCTTATTTACTTTCATGATTTACTAAATAATAAAGCTTATGCCATTAAAAAATCAAACCTGAGAAAAACAGCTTAGTTTCTTGTTTTAATGGTCACCATCAGCTGTGGAAGGAATATGGAATAGGAGCATAGATGTGTGCTGGACTTTGTAGAACACCTCTGTTAAGGAAGTGGAGTATGGGGAGCTGGCAAAGGAGGTTAAAACTGATTCATATTACTGAAAACAATAAAGACAACCTGGAAGTCAAGGAAGATGCCACTATAGATGACATAGAAGTCATTAAAAAAAGTCCAGTTTTAGATAACACATATTTTATATCTGAAAATCTAGTGTCAGAAAATTATTTCATGTTCAAATATTTACAGCCAGTATCTTTTTATGCAAGGTGGGAGTAAACTTGAGAGCATGCTGCCTTCCTACTTAACAGTAATGCAACTTGGCATAGTGTGCCATGCCTTATTATTACTTCTTCATTTGTAAAACTGGAATGTTAATAGTGTCTACTTATATATACTGTTATAATCACATGCATGTGTACTTAAAATACTTAGCCCATACCTTTGATATTAACTGGATCTATCTATCTACTTATCTATATATCTATATTTATCTGTCAGTATATCATATCATTTTTCTGTCCTCTGTCTGTTTCTCCTAGTGCCTGTGTTGCTTTCTGTCATAAACACACACACACACACACACACACACACACACACACACACACACACACGGGGAGAGAGAGAGAGAGAGAGAGAGAGAGAGAGAGAGAGAGAGAGAGATTAGATTCTGATTTTCTATTTTATGTTTAAGGTAGCATATGTAATTCTCTCTCTATATATATATCTCACTCATAAACACACATAATACACACACATACAAAGTTCAAATAATTCTGGTGTTACGAAAGTAAGGATTATCTAGTGAAACAATCTATTTGAATTATAGCTATTCCTACACATTGGTGTTTAGACCTAGGTTCAGTTCTAGATTTCACTTGGTCCCTAGGTATATATTTATAGTTCCTTCCAGAAGATAGTGTTGATGTTTGTTGGCCATCTCAATAAGGCAGGTCACAGTCACAGTTGTCAGGTAACATAAACCAATTCTGACTGAGATATGAGTGCCATGGATAGATGAGGCTTGAAACTTGTTAACTGCAATTTTGTAAAAGAAACTGTTTGTTTCCTATAAGATTGTGAGATAAACATTCACACCTGCATCTAAAGCAACACAGTCCCTCTATCTTTCCATCATTCCGTTTTGTCCTCCTGAACATAAAATGGAGTAGGGAAAGTTGAGCAGAAAAGGTAAAGGGGAAGGAGAATCAAGCACATAGAAAAAGGGGCACTTCAAACTGTTGTCTATTAAGGCATTGAGGTTTATGTGCATTTATCTTACTATCCATTGCCATGGTACATTAATTTAAAGCAGATAGAATATAATTGTATTTCAATCTTGTTGATTTAACTTTGAGTTTGTGAAAAAGTGATTCCTAGTGATTATCCAATTTCTCCCTTTCATGTATATCATGGAAGAACTATGGATTTTTATGCATATATTGGGAAATGTCAGTAAATGTTTAACTTTTTTTTTCTATCTAGTAGGCAGCATGATTTTCATATTTGGGACTTTGTCTAGTTTAAGTATCAGATATTTAGGGACTCTGACCTTATAATACACAGTTCAACAATATGGATGGAAAATAGTCACTTCAATTAGGAAGATAAACTTGAAAATGAAGTGATTTTTAAGGTAATATCCTTGGTGAGTGTTTTACTGATAGCATGAGTTTATTTACCGTACAGATGCGATAATAAAATGGATAGTTATGGGGCCATTTTTAATTAGAAATAATAGTCTGTGGAGCTGAAGAATGAATCCTTTTATCCTCATATTGGCCCAAGTCGTCCTAATGAAAGATGTCACCATGGACAGACTTGCACCATCCTAACCAAATACTTTTTCATCTGAAACACAGCAAGATTTGTCCTGGGTTTCAGTGAACATTTAGCCCTCTGCATCACCAATGAGATACAAAGATCATCAAAATAGTAACCTGTGCCCTGGAAAGAAACCAGCCATTTTGCTTTTCATCATAACTGAAGCACTTTATAAATTAATGGAAAAATATCTAGTATGGCTACATATTTCTAAATGTAAATGGGCTTGGAAGGGAATCAACCAGCCTTGTCAAATTTATTAGCATGAGCGCAGCAGCCTCGCTGATGAGATGGCTTTGCAGGTATGACGGATATGTCATTCAGAAGGACACACTGATTCCAGTTAGTTCTTTTCTGTTTGTTTGCATTTAATTATGTCCTAAAAGGATTGGTATAGGGAATAAAATATACATGAACTAGCAGTTCTGATTTATAAAAGTGTATCAATGACATTTCAATTTAGAGTACAGCCTTTGAAGGAAAAAAAATAAGATGGCTTACATGCTTTAGCAATATTGAATTCAAATGAAAATTTATTTTTGTTACTCATTTTTCTTTTAGCCAAGATATTTTATTCCTACTGAAATGTACATTTGGATATTGCTTGTACTTAAAACCCACAATCAATAAAACTAAGGTTCAAATACAAATAAAGCTTGATAAAGTATAATGTGCCTAACCTCATCTCTTCTAAATAGAATGTTCCCTTTTTTCCTCTTAGATAATATGAAGTTGAGAAATAGACTCCCCCATTAACTAGCTGTATAGAACTAGTTTTTTTCTTTCTTTAGAATTTAGCATATATCTGTTCTCTATATATCAGAATCAGAATCTAGTGAAAGCATTATATCAGGAAAGCTGAGAGGTGATGATTAAAAATGTTATTCTCCTTACGTGGTAGATACCTAGTCAGTGTCTTTAGGTTCAACTAGGCATTGATTACTGATGCTATTCTTCTTAGATGTATTGGGCCTTTCCCCCAAAGTGTGAGCTATAGTAATGTAAGATAGATAGTTGGTCCCAGTTAATTATCTTTGTTATTCTCGCTGTCATCACTTGTGTCCAAAGAAAAGAGTCAGATTGGATATTACACTCTCTGTGTATAGATTCTGACATTTGAATAGAAGCAGCTGGTTCTAGGAAGCAAAACCAGGTAAACTACACTGATCGTGAAACACAATCTTTAAGGGGCTTAAACAATCCCTCCATAAAACAAGACCAGGAGACATGAAGGCCATCTGGCAAAGGCAGCTGTCATCCCGTGACTGTCCTGGTTGGACACCAGATGCTGCTCTGTGTCAGGGGAAGCTGTTGTCTTCCTCAGGCTGAACCTGCCACAGGAGATGACCACTAGAGATAAAAGACAGCACTTCTTTTGAGAAAACTCAGTCTCTGGCAACTAAACCTGCTTGCTGCCAAATCCAAAGGAAGTACTGAGACTAGCCTTTCTAAAAATGGTTCTGTGATAGAATTTAGTCAGTTATGACGCAAGTGGTACACAGAGAAAAATACTAACCATCAATGGAATGAATTGGAAGATTCCAAATTCTCTTATGGAATGACACGATCATTAGTAATTGGGATGGAATGAAAGCATGGCAGATTAGCTTTAGATCATATTCAGAAAAAGATCTGATTTTGGTAATAGCTCACTAGATGTTTGCCTAATACTCTTCTTTTATATTTTATCAACAATTTAATCCAATAAAAAACGTGTAATAGCAGTATGAAAAGAACTGTCTTTGTAAGTGACCTTGGATAAATTAATGAAGCTACCTCTGTTTTAGCTTCCTAATGGATTTAAGAGGATAAGGGCAGGACTTTCAAAGCTTTGTTATGATTTTTGAGTGGACATAACTTCCATTCACAAATTATCTAACACAGTAAAAAAAAAAATTCAACACTATTCATTAATCAGTGGAGGCCAGTAGGATCTCTCATAGCTTTTGCAGAATTTCTTGCTTTGTTCAGTATGTGTATGCCAACTGACGTTTTCTTAACTAGTGAGAAAGCAATTACCTGAAACTGACATAGTTCTTGATATTATTGTAATTATATTGTCATTGTATGAGTCTATGGGTGTCATACATTTTTGTTGCTAATAATTATAAGGCAAAAGTGTTGGAACTTCCAAGTCAAATCATTATGTTAGTATGATTATGATTATTCTCCTGTGAGATATCTCGTCCCCACTCATCAGTTATAACACCAGCACCTCTTTACCCACCATGCCACAAAATTAGAAGAAGCAGTAGGCTTTTAAATAACTTCCCTTCCACCATGTCCTGCTCCCACCTTCCTGCCTTCCATCCTCCAAGTCTACCTCCATGCCTTCATGCCTTTCATTCTTTTTTTTGGACAAAGGGATAGACTCAGAGCCTCACATGTTCTAAATATAAACTTTCCAGCTAGTCTACAATCCAGCCCAGGCTTGAAGCTTAAATCAAGACAGAATGCAAATTAATAATAATAATAAAAACAAAACTGTTTTTTTTCTTAATCGTAAATCGATGTGGCAATTTCCTCATTATAATATTTTCTTCTTGTAGCCAAAGCATGGCAAGGACTTCTTTTCATTCATGAAGCAACCTCTCTGTAAATTAAACTTTAATATTTATAGTACAATATTTGATAGATTTCTGAAACCTTTCAAGGAAATACATTGGCTTTCTTTTCAGTTTTTTGAAATATATTGACTTTTCTTTCCTCAATTGATCCCTGACTGTTGAAGTCCTTCATGGTTTGTCCTAGTTTGAGACATTTATGATAACCAACCTCTGATGAGATTCTTCTGTAAGGACCACTTCTATGTTGCAGACCCCAAATTTATTCATATAAAGGTTGTTTTGTTCGAGCTCCAGCCTCATAAATCTTCCTGATAGTTCAGTCTGATGGCTCATATTTTAGTATGTTAAATTATTCAATATTTTAAAAAAAATTTAAATGCTTTGCCCACTCACCCCTGTAAGTCTTCTACTTTTCCGTTCTTCTTCACAGCAGTAAATACTGCTTCTTTCTTTTCAGAGACTTTATAAAGGTTTCTCAATTGCTCTTTAGCAATTCTTCATCAACTTCTGATAATTATATCTTCTAACATGTTCTACATAACACCACTTTTATTAAATTTCTGCCTTCTACTTTATGACAGTCACTAGATTTTCTGTTTCTTTTTCCTTACCTAGAATGTAAGCCTGTTTTGGGCAAGAATTTGATATTGTATCACTGTTGTTTTTCAAGTTCATATATCACTGTCTGAATCTGGTTAGATAATAGAAGATGTTTGTGAAATTAACAGGTTGATTAATTGCCCCTGGAAGAAATTATTCAGTAGTCACTGGTATCTTGTATTTTGATAGTTTGCAGTTGTCTCAGGAAGAAGTCAGAAAACTCTGTTCATTGAATTTAACTTCATTTAATGTGAATTCTAATGACCATTCGATTAAAATTTTCTAGAGCTTTGATACTTTAGTTTATTTTGACATGCTGGTTCTTGTATAAGTGGAAGCAGCATTGTAAAGGTCATGTGTCCTTACAAATAAAGTCAAAATGAATAGTATCTGGTGATAAAATTCTTTGTGTACAAAGGATGAATATGAAATCATTCTTTTTAGTCTTTATTTTGAAGTAAGAATATATAATATATGCTTACCAAATAACATCCATTTTCATTTTTATTTATTAAAATTTTCTTCTTTGAGATTTCCATTATGTGATTTGCTCCCACTCTCAGCTCTCTCCCGATCTACTCCCTACTACATATCCACCTGATTTCATGTCATATACATACATATACATATATATATATATATATATAATTTAAAATGTATTTCTACTTCTTAAAATATCCTTGGATGTATGTTCTTTCCCTGGAAAGTGGTTTACTTACCAAGGCCTACACTTTTGGAGAAAATTATCTTTCCCTCTCCTGGCATCTAACTTGACAGCTACAGTTGGGACTGTACGGCCAATTCAACTCTCTAGGTTGGAAATTGGTGACTTGAACTTACACAGGTTTATGCAAAACAAAAAGTTGTGAATTCATCTGTGAAGCTCCCTTGCCATGTCTAGAAGATGCTCTGTAATCATCTATTGTATTTGACTCTTACATTCTCCCCTCCTCCCTTTTTCTGCCGTGATCTCAGAGGTTTGCAAGAGGTGGTGTGGTTGAGGAGATATCTTTCATTTGGGGATGACTATCCTGCAGTTTCTTATTCTCCTCCACCTTGGCCAGTTGTAGGTCACTATGTAAATCACCATCTTCTACAAATAGTGCCTTCTCAGATGAGGATTGAAAGATGCAATGATCTATGGTGTAATCACAAGTCATGAGGAGTTGGTTCAAAACTCTGTTCCTTTAGCAGCATACTGTCAGTGGCTCTCTCTATCAATATAAGCACATGTCTAATGAGCATCACGAATCATGCTATTTTAACACTTCTCTCGTTTTTGAGAGTTAATAATTTGGAATCAAGCAAAATTTTTTACCAACTGTATTTAGTAGATTTTTTGCTTTTTACTCATTAAATAATTTCAAAATTCACCAAGGTTCTTCAGAAATGCTACTTTTTAACTTTTAATTTTTTTGATTAAAGATGATTTTAAAACATGCTCAGCTTGGTTTAAGTGGTAAAACATTTAAAAATTAAGTTTTGTGAAACTGAAGAAGTGAGTGTCATCACTCTCATTTTGTAATAAAAATGGACTTTGCACATGCTTTAATTTACATTTATTAAAAAAAGTTTCATCTGGCAGCATGGATACGAAAATGTAAAAATATCACTCAAGTTCTGTGAAAGGAAGATTTCAGATGTTGATTTGCAGAACATGAATTTTATAATACTGTCTTTGAAAGATGAAACTGAAGTAAAATCAGAGTAATGTGCACTTTTAAATGCTGGAATAATCTTGTTCCACTGTGCATGTACACCCCACCCTATTAATACCGTATATTGTTATATAAAATTATGATATTTTGTTAGCTTTCATGTGATACAGCCATTCAAATTTGTTATCTTTTGTGCAAATAAATAGCTTCTAAAATTAACAATGAATCCTTGGCACTGCCATTCTTTTACATGATTCAAGAATTTAATCATTTTTCAAAGGAGTTCATGATCATGACTATATGTATGTGTGTGTGTGTGTGTGTGTGTGTGTGTGTGTGTGTGTGTGTATATATATATATATATATATATATATATATATATATATATATATATGATAGCAAATTTAGCCAGTGGAAAGAGTAAAGGTGTCTTTCTAAACTATTCAGTTTCACCACCCACCAGGTACTTATGGATTCATTTTAAATGTCTCAAAGGTTCCATATCAGTACATTTGTTATAAATGCCTGTGTCCCTATTATCAGTATAGAGATGGAAAGCTTGCTGTACGTTTCTATGTATAGACCCTGCATGTCAATTTGTCATCATTACATTTTCCATATTTTAAAAGCTCACATTTTTTTCCAATTTTTTTATTAGATATTTTCTTAATTTACATTTCAAATGCTATTCCGAAAGTCCCCTCCCCCCTCTCCCCTCCCTGCCCCCCTGCCCACCCACTCCCACTTCTTGGCCCTGGTGTTCCCCTGTATTGGGGCATATAAAGATTGCAGTACCAAGGGGCCCCTTTTCCCAATGATGGCCGACTAGGCCATCTTCTGCTACATATGGAGCTAGAGACACGAGTTCTGGGGGTTCTGGTTTGTTCATATTGTTGATCCTCTTCTAGAGCTGCAGACCCCTTCAGCTCCTAGGGTTCTATCTCTAGCTTCTCCATTGTGGGTCTGTATTCCATCTTATAGATGATTATGAGCATCCACTTCTGTATCATGGTCCCTTAAGTAGGCACTAGCTGTCCTACTGTGTCTGTGTTTAAGGACTGATTATGGGATGGATCCCCCCTGGTGGGGTAGTCTCTGTATGGTCCATCAATTCATCTTAGCTCTAAACTTTGTCTCTGTAACTCCTTTCATGGGTATTTTGTTTCCTATTCAAAGGAGGAATGAAGTATCCATGCGCTGGTCTTCCTTCTTGATTTTCTTGTGTTTTGCAAATTGTATCTTGGGTATTCTAAGATTCTGGGCTAATATCCATTTATCAGTGAGTGCATATCCAGTGACTTCTTTTGTGATTGGGTTACCTCACTAAGGATTATATCCTCCAGATACATCCATTTGTCCAAGAATTTCATAAATTCATTTTTTTTAATAGCAGAATAGTACTCCATTGTGTAAATGTACCACATTTTCTGTATCCATTCCTCTGTTGAGCGGCATCTGGGTTCTTTCCAGCTTCTGGCTATTATAAATAAGGCTGCTATGAACATAGTGGAACATGTGTCCTTTTTACCAGTTGGAACATCTTCTGGGTATATGCCCAGGAGAGGTATTGCTGGATCCTCTGGTAGTACTATGTCCAATTTTCTGAGATAATACCAGACTGACTTCCAGAGTGGTTGTACAAGCTTGCAATCCCACCGGCAATGGAGGAGTGTTCCTCTTTCTCCACATCCTCGCCAGCATCTGCTGTCCCCTGAATTTTTGATCTTAGCCATTATAGCAAAATCCCCTGAGAAAGTTACAAAATACATTTTACAGCAAAATCAAAGCACTCAAAAAAAATACCATTCTGTTTCAATACATTTTTAAGTTGAAATTTCCTGATTTGGGGTCATCTAATAAAGGAAGCATTTCTGTCCATCTGCCCTAGATGTATCAAACCACAGGTTATATCTCAAACTAACATCTCAGTGGCTTAAGAGACAGTATTTGATAAGAACAGCCCCAATTCCAAGCTTATTGTTCTTTCAATATCTTCCCCCTCAGTAATGCTTGAGAGTGATTGTTTTATAAATAAGAGATGACATTTTTCTTGCTAAAGAAACAGACAAATATCAACTTGGCTGAATTTTTAAACAGCTTTCCTCTCTATTTTGAGAAGATAGCCCTTAGACATAGAAACTTCAAGAAAAAAAAAAAGAGTTCTTCTCTTTTTCTTACATTCTCTGTGTATCACCAAGCCTTCGCTTCCCATTTCAATCTCTTTTACATGTACGCGCATGTTAACACATTACATGGAGCATCTGTATACATAGTTAGCATGTAATAAGATCATAACACTCTCAGTAAACAGCACCACTGGCACATCTGTTCTATACTTGTTTACTACACAGCCTGGTTCTTTGTTAAACCTGGCTCTTGGCTCCGCAGTTCAGTCTAGAAATTATGACAGAGTTGAGAAGAAGGATGAAGTAATTGGGCCCCTCAAGTCATATCACAGGTGACTCAAGGCTGCTATTTTTAAATCACCATCTGTTGCCTGCAGTGACTTTCTCAGACATCAGAGCTATATAGCATAGATGCCTTTTGGCTTTTGCTTGTGGGCATGATTGAGAATGATGACACAAGTAATTAGTAGGAGGTGGATTGTTATTTTTAAGAAGTTGAGATCAGAGCACACATGAAGAAGCCAAGCATGTTGCTAGCTTGGGATGTTCTTATTGCTCTGTTTTCTGTTACGTTTCATCTTCCCAAAATTCTTATGCATCTGTAACTTCTCTGTTTTCCTGGTAGTGTGAGAAAGAAGAATGATCATAATCATCATCACCACAGCATTAGTAAGGACCGGATTAGACTTAACTTACTGAGATCATAACCGTCTGGGTCAAAATATTCTATTGCAGTAAAGAGGCACAATGACCATGGCAACTTCTAAAGGAAAGCATTGAATTGCGCTTTGCTTATTGGTTCAGAGGTGTGTTTAGTCCATAGTCATCATGGGAGGAAGCATGAAGGCATTCATGAAGACATTGTACTGGAAAGGTAGCTGAGAGTTCTATATTTGGATCTGTAGAGAACAGGAAGACAGGAAAACACCTAGCCTGAAACTCACTGGCTTGAGTACTTAGAATCTCCTCCCATAGAGACACACTGCTTCCAACCAGAGAGACTGTACCACCTAATAAATAGTGCCTTTCCCTGGGGTGCCACTCCAAGCATTCAAATATATGAGCATATGAGGGTCATTCTTGTTCCAAAGACCATGCTAACATCTAGGAAGTAATGTGCTCTTTAACTATTATACCAATGACATGAACAACATTGAAGGATTAAGAGATGTAAAATTATTTTCATACCACTGGACACATATTTACTGACACCATCAGTAACTGGTTTATTTCACTCTAAATGATTACAGACAAACCCTAAAATTCTTTCTATCTGCTATTTCTTTTCATTCTTTCTTTTATCCAAATATATTATTTCACACAGTTTAAAACATTTTTGAAAGTAGTTCTTATATAATAATCTATAAGCTTCTCTCTTCTACCTTTCAACATCTGTCACCAAATGCTTGTCAAATGACTGTGCCTATAGCTTTCAAAGAACATCATTGTCTTCATACAAATGTATCTACCACATATATTTCTTGACTAGTCATATCATAATCATCTTATTAAGATTCACATCACAGTATTATCCTGTTTAAGTTGCTGCCTGTTGTAGGCCTTTTATTGTCATTGTCTCCATGCCTTTTTTTTTTTAACCTGTATCTATGTTATCAGTTAAGTACTTCAGATCTTTTACCACTCAGCCATTCCCAATGTAGCACAGCTTATAAGCACCCTTGCAAATTTCTCTTACTTGTTGCTACTAGATAAGCTTTCTAAAACTAATTATGAACTGCAACTCCATATTTCAATTATCTTCATTATCTTCATATTTTACAAGATTACAAAAGCCTCTTCTGTGTGGTTTGGTAGTCATTACCTGCCATCATGCATGCCATCTGTTGCTGGACAATCCAGAAATGAATTCATGAATCATGACGTTTTGTCAAGATAGACCACTTTTCATCCCTTAGTAATGTCTTTATGTGAATTAAAAAAAAATCTTTTAAAATTTAAAATTCCACTCTCTAACCTCTTCTAACTGCCTTCTTAAACACTATCCTGTCTTTGTTCTGGTTAAATGACTCCAGAATAATAACTGCTCTCTCTAGTGACTGTGTTCATATGTTTGAGTCAATACCCCAATTTTCGTTTTGGATATTTACCAAAATTAACTTTTTTACCATTTTAAGCCTCAGTATTCTTATGGACATAATTTATAACCTTCCTTATTTGTCAAGTATCTTCTGTAAGAGATACTTAATTTCTAAGTTTAGCATTAATCATTAAGTAGAAACACTCCTTTTAATTAGCTACTATGATTCAAGATGCTGCCCTTCATGTTCTTGTTTAAATTGATATTTTTTGTTACACTGTGAAAATTATGAGTAATTGTGTCAATTAAAGTAACAATCAGAATTCCAGGACATATTATTATTATCAAAATTGCCAAATACTTGTAATACACAATTTCATTCAATTTGGTAAAATTGTATTAAGTTAATTTAAATTTGAGAAACTGTTTATCTCGCTTACACTTTTTGGTGTAGTGCACAGAAAGTGCCTAGAAAATAGATCACCTGAAAGATAATTCCCTGAACTACTTTGTGGATGCATAATAAAGTAACCAATGTAAACCTGAATTCAAAGGGGTTGGAGAGAAGAAACAAATGTGAAGACTGTGTAAGGGGCCTGGAAATTGTTCAGGATCTGAGAGAAGTTGACACCAAGATTGAAGATACAGTAAGAGTTTGATCCCTGAGTTCCACATGATGTAAGGAGACAGCTCCTGCTAGTTGTAAAGTTCTCTGACTTCCAGATATGTGACATGGTATGGTCACTTGCCCTTCCAGATAAATAGAATGCTACTTTTTTAAGTAATTTGTTTTAATATTTGTTAAATGGACAAATATCTTTATTCTCTCATTTATACTTTAACATTTCAGAAAATAGAGTGTATACATGAGTGCAAAATACATGCACACACACACACATGCACACAGGTGCATGTGTGTGTGTGTGTTCATGCATGTATTATATTTTTGATTTCCTAAACATGGGCATTTTTGTTGTTGATGTTGTTATGGCCAGAAGAGAATAGGTATATAAAACACTCTTGTGCATATCAGTCTCTGCTATGCAGTATTTCTCCATTTGAATTCATTTTCCTTCTAAATTATGTTTAATGGAATGTGTCTCGGAAACATAAAATAAACTCTGTAACATTTTAAACAGAAGCTAAAAGGAGTTAGATAAAAACCATTTTGTTCTAAATCTAGTGCACTGCTCTGCCCCTTTCTCGCCAAGTTCAGTCAGCTTCAAATGAATGAAGTCATGGAGTTTTCTCAACGAAAGCCACTTAGTCTCAGCTTTATGCAACGTAGCCTGTTTAGCAGCCACTGAGGTAATGTTTCCGAATCTCACTACATACTCACTGGTATTGTCTGTGCAAATACAGTACTCTATTTGTTTTCAAAGGTTAGATGTGGTTTACAGGAACTCATGGTCTAAGAATATTTCAGTACTTGGTATTTAATTCTACTTAAAATTAAATCATGATTATCTTTTCCTAAAAATGAAGCCAAGCTGTTTTATCATAAACAGATATATTGTTTAGGATCACATAATACTGCTGTGTACTAAAAGATTTACAGGTATTATCTGATCTAAGGAAGGCTTTTAATAAGATGTTCAAATAAAGTCCACACATCTTAACATTTTTTTCTCATTTTTCCAATCTTGAAGATGATAGTACTGATCGTGTGTGATTATTGTTTCATGGGAATATTTTCTCTTTATTCCTGTTGCTGGTTTAGGAGCAATACAAAGATCTGTAATATTTTATCTCCCTATAAATACTTCCTTCTTTATAAATTTTTCAAAGACAAAGCAGAATAGAGACAGGCCATAACTAACTTCAAGATTCAAAAGCTTTGTTGTTATTCAGGGAGAGTTATGGTGGATCTAAGGACAAATTTCACTATAAATTTTGTGAGATTTGTATCCAAAGACATTAATTCAGTTACAATGGATTTAGATGGTTTCAGTCTTGACTAGTTGTCATTTTAAATACCTTGCAAATACATTTGATCCTGATTTTCAAATCAGATGAAGAATAATGACAGACATTTGTTTATCATTTTATGGTACAGATAAAAAGATTATATTTACTCAAATTTAAGAGCATATCTTGTTTACAATATCCAGATCTAATCTGAGCATTTAATATCCTAACATTTAGGGATGCAGTGTTGGTCCATTTATCAAAAGATATTGGTGTTCCTTTCATTTGTATATTTCTCAGTTTAATATGATTATTAATTCCTTCTGATGGACAACTTTTAGGAACACTAGAAGTCTGCCACTACCATAAATGCTTTTTTTCATGGTCCTTTATTCTTGAATCCTCAGTCTCATATCCAAAGTGGACAACATACTCCACTTTCATCACCAGAGTAGATGAATGGTGTCCCATCTGAGTGTGTTTTCCCCTAACTCTTTTTCTTGAGCTAATGTCAGTCCACAAATATGAAGAGAAAGACCACTGACCCAAATCATAGCTGAATTAATTAACACAAGCTCTTTATTCCTATATGCTTGCAGTCTGTCCTTAAAGAAGGGTTCAAGAGATCATTATTGGACATGGGGAAGATCAGGGTTTTTACAGCTCAGGTGTAGGGGCTTTCTGAATAGAGGATTTGATAGGCAAATAGGTGAGGTTAAAGAAGCAGAATACGAGAATAACATGTTGGCCATAACAACCTCCTGAAACAAAGATACCTCATTTGTAGTTAAGGTGACACACAGCACATAACCCTATGCTTGAGAAACAGATTTAGTCATAAGCTGGAATGAACCTGGTTTGTCTTTTCTACAAGATGACTTTCAAGCACAAGATGGAGCCAGGCTGGTTTATCATTAGACTTTTACTTTTTCTGAAATAACCTATGATTTGACTTCATTAGCTGTTGTGAAACTAATCTCAATCCAGAGCTTCTACCCCACCTTTGATCATTCAGATCTTAGATAAAAGACATGCAACCTTTATCATTATAAAATTATGCCTTAATCATCACTAGGGCTGGGAAGGTATCTACCCTCTATGCTGTTAGAATCTATTTCCATATTTATAACCCTGTTATAATTTGCAATGTTCCATGTGGGCAGCTCTTAACTCCAACTGGCTAGGCCTCATGGCTGTATTTTGATGGTACATCTACATAATGGTGGCTTCCTCCTCTCTCCACCTTCTTGTCTCCTTTTGGTCTCCTTAAATTCAAAGCCTGGGAGCTCCAAGCCCCACATATCTCAATTCTCAGCTATTGGCTGTCAGTATCTTTATTTAACCAATAGTTTTAAATTAAGGAGCAAGGTCCCTTTGTACTTGGGGAATCTCTTATTCATAGGAGCATCCAGGCCTTGGGGGCCAGTATTTATCATTACAATCATATCAAAATTCAAACCTCAATAAGTGGCATCTTTAGTATCATTAGTATTTCAACCCAAAATCTTCTGGGCCATTTAAAGTAGCTTTTACCTACTCGAAAATAACACATACCCATACACACACACACAATACACACACACACACACACACACACACACACACACACACGCACACACACACACAATTTCCTTTCATATTCTTCCAGCTTCATTTACACGTTATATTTCCCAATTTCATTTTCATTTTAAGAATACATTTGTCTCCATGGGTGTGGTGGTGCACGCCTTTAATCCCAGCACTGGGGAGGCAGAGGCAGGCAGATTTCTGAGTTCAAGGCCAGCCTGGTCTACAAAGTGAGTTCCAGGACAGCCAGGGCTATACAAAGAAACCCTGTCTCAAAACAAAACAAAACAAAACAAAAAGAATACATTTGTCTCAACATAAAACTCGCTCTGACACTCCATCCATCGTTTTCCACATCCTCTTGTCTCAGCCTCCCAAAGTTCTGGGATCAGGGAAAATGCCACCATATTGGCCTTGGATTTTATCATGTCCAGTTGAATAGATTATTTATTAGGATTTATAAGGATTGTTTATTGCTATGTTGTGTTTTATCATTGCAAACACTACCTGGGGTAATGAGTTTCACTCTATCAGGATACTTACACTACAGAAGATAGTTTTAAAGTTTGCTGAGTCTCCAAAGTCCTGGAAAGATTGAAGCAGACACTCTGTGTATTATTAAGTTTATTCTCATGATTGCTTCATCCAAATGCTGTTCATTTTCATTCTGATGTATTAATTTAGGGACTGGCTGTTTCCATGATATAGATCAACAAAAATATCCCACTCATGAACTTTGATTAATTCATGGAATGTCACAAAGTACATTAATTTTTTTAATGTTTATAGATAAATGTTAACACTGTCTTATTTAGGTTCCATAGTGCAAGGAAAGATGTTGTTAACTTAGAGACAAACGAACAATGTTAGTGGGTGATAGGGCAGGCCATGAGACAGTATCATCACAGTGTATTGACTATGGTTACCATACTATGTGAGTATGGTTACCATGTTGCTACTTAGCTCACCCTCTCCACTTCACTGCATGCACATACCTATAGAGTGAGTGTATAAGCAGCAGCAATAATGCATGTTCCCTTCACTCCCATATCAAGCCTGTCTAATCCACTTTAAGCCTCTCCTGTTCTAGGAAACTTATTTATTTGATTACTGGCTGGTTCATCTGCTCTTCACCTTCATTCCTGTGTTATGGAATTCATATTCTTATTGGAATAATAGGGTCTCTCTGCTTTATACTCCTATTGTATGCATGTGGAAATGGAAGGAGCCTTGGAAGTAGCGAAAGCTAGTTCCTTTCACAATTGATATTATAGTTATAAGCAAACCAAAGGAGACCATGTATTGAACGGTCATCTTCTTCAGAGAAATAAGTCTATCTTTGAGAATCCAGGATTCTAAGTCTGCATTTTCAGTGGGGGAGACCTACATGTGAAAACCAATACTCTGGTATGGTAAGAAGAATTGAATTATATATGTCTGTTTCAAATCTAGTAAGGATTAGATGTTTTTGATTTTCAGCATGTATCCTATTTCAAATGTCACAGTTAGATGTGAGAATCCTGTTGGGGAGCTACATGAAGATTCCTAAGTAGTTGTCTATCTCTACTCATGGGTATATTCTAAAAGTTCATATACTAATATATCATATATCTATTTTTAGTTAATGTGACTCCAAAAGGAGTTATCTTTCCAATACCTCTGTTGCAACAATTGAGTATGGTGATGGATACTTTTCATTTCCACAGTGATAGGATTAAGGGGTACCAATGAGTGTAGTGAAGCCAACTTCTGAATATAATGGCATCCAGACAGATTGTCACAATTTAAATGATTAGTTGATTAACCCTTTGATGGATTTGGGATATAATTTCATTATTGTGAAATAGAGAATGATGGTAGATAGAGCCCTCTTGGAGGAATTGAGTTTCTCAGCACTAGAGAACATGTCTCTGGTGGCTCTATCTTTCCATGAACAAGTATTCTGCCCAGAAGTGGAAAACAGACTTCACATCCATACTCCTTTCAGTGCTTTTTGGCTGGGCACATGGAGCCTAGCAACTCTCAACCCGCTGAAACCTTCAGCTGAATACACAATTGCTCCTTTGTTTCTGCCAAGTATTTGGTGACAATTGAACAAAGTCACTGATACAGATCCCCGATGCCAATCATTCTGGAGCTATGATAATTTCCTTATTTCCTGAGCTTAAAAGGAGCAGGGGCCTCAATCATGACTTAGGTCACAGCTTTCAGTGATTCTGCGTCCTGTGTACCACTAACTTTTGTAATTTGATCTTTCATGTAAATATTCCATGTCACTGTTTCTCCGGTTATCATCATGCACTTTGTATTTTATACTTTGGTTCTAGCTTTAAATATGCTCATTGTGTCTTCTATTGAAATCAGCCATTCTTGGTTATCAACTAACTGCCTCCCAAAATTGAAAATATTTTTTCTTCTTTCTGTATTCTCAGAACCTATGTTTTAGAATAAGTTTCTTGAGCCCAAAATACCAGACCGATAGGTGACATATTATTAAATTGGCACTTAAGCAAGTCCTAGTGGTGCAAGTCTATACCTGACTACACTGGAGCCTGAGACTGGAGGATTATAAAGTCCTATTATACCTAAGCTACAGAGTGAGGATCAGACCAGCCTGAGCATGCTTAGGATACTTTCTTTCAAAATGAAGAAGAAACAGAGGGTTTGGAAGATGTGTTAGCTCATAAGCACTCATGGACTAGTCACTTTTCTATGCTGTGATAAAAATACTATGACACATGCAAGTTATGGAAGAAAGAGTTCAATTTGGCTTATAGTTCCAGAGGGACGAGGATATCTCAGTGTGAAAGGCATGGCATCAAACAGCAGATGAGGCAGAAGAGAGGAAACTCAGAGCGTATGTCCTCAACTTAAGCAGAAAGTAGAAGGGACAAAATATAGTGGCCTGCAGATTTTAATCTTTTTTTTTCTTCCATTTTTTATTAGATATTTTCTTAATTTACATTTCAAATGCTCCCCCCTCCCCCCTCCCTGCACCCCTGCCCACCCACTCCCACTTCTTGGCCCTGGCGTTCCCCTGTATTGGGGCATATAAAGATTGCAGTACCAAGGGGCCTCTCTTCCCAATGATGACTGACTAGGCCATCTTCTGCTACATATGGAGCTAGAGACACGAATTCTGGGGGTTCTGGTTAGTTCATATTGTTGATCCTCTTCTAGGGCTGCAGACCCCTTCAGCTCCTGGGGTTCTATATCTAGCTTCTTCATTGTGGGCCCTGTGTTCCCTCTTATATATGATTATGAGCATCCACTTCTGTACGAAACAGCTATATTAGGGTCCCTTAAGTAGGCACTAGCTGTCCTATGCCATAGTGTCTGAGTTTAATGACTGATTATGGGATGGATCCCCCCTGGTGGCGTAGTCTCTGTATGGTCCATCCTTTCATCTTAGCTCTAAACTTTGTCTCTGTAACTCCTTTCATGGGTATTTTGTTTCCTCTCACAGGAGGAATGAAGTATCCACGAGCTGGTCTTATTTCTTGATGTTCTTGTGTTTTGCAAATTGTATCTTGGATATTCTAAGTTTCTGGGATAATATCCATTTATCAATGAGTGCATACCCAATGACTTCTTTTGTGATTAGGTTACCTCACTAAGGATTATATCCTCCAGATACATCCATTTGCCCAAGAATTTCATAAATTCATTTTTTTAAATAGCAGAATAGTATTCCATTGTGTAGATGTACCACATTTTCTGTATCCATTCCTCTGTTGAGGGACATCTGGGTTCTTTATAAAAGTCTTGGAAAGATCAGGAATCCAAGGCCCATACCTAAACATAATAAAAGCAATCTACAGCAAACCAGTAGCCAACATCAAACTGAATGGAGAGAAGCTGGAAGCAATCCCATTAAAATCAGAGACTAGACAAGGCTGCCCACTTTCTCCCTACCTATTCAGATTTTAACCTTATAGCCCACCTCCAGTGATTCATTTCCTCCAGCAAGACTCCACTACCTAAAGCTCACCAAACAACAGTAACTAGAACCAGGTGTCCACATCTGATACTTTAAAGCACATTTGTCATTGAAACTAGCATAATTGCCGCATGATGGGAGGATCAGGGTTTAACATCATAGAATCATATAGAAACCCAGTGGATGTGACAGTCAGCTTTAGTCCCACAAGTCACATGCAGAAACAGGATTCCATAAGCTAGCAAAACTAACTGAATAGGAAACTCTGTATTCAGCAAGAGACACTGCCTTAGTAAGTAGAGAGCCACTGAAGATAACTCCCAAGGCCAACATCAGGCCTCCAGAGGCACATGCACAAGCATATACATATGTACCTACACAGAGATACATAGATCCATGCATACCTAATACAATATATACCAGCCAAAAAAATAATAAATCAATTAATAGCTGATAGCAGGCTGAAGATGCAGCTCCGTACTAAAGCATTTATACAGTATGGATTATGTCCCATATACAGTCCTCACACAAAATACACACACACACACACACACACACACACACACACACACACACACACATTGGAAGAGGTTCCTTCTATGACTTAGTGTAAGATATGGAAAGAAAATTAGCCTTCATCCAAGACAGCCATTCTCAATTGTCCTAATGCTGTGACCCTTTAATACTATATGGTATTAATAATGGTAATAATACTCTTGTGGTAACCGCCAACCATAAAATTGTTTCATTGCTACTTCATAACTGAAATTTTGCTACTGTTCTGAATCATAATGTAAATATATGACAGGCAGGATATCTGAATTTTGGTACACACACCCTCACAGGGTTATGACCCACAGGTTGAGAATCATTGATCTAGGCAAATGCTGTCAAGATTGTCCATTACAAAAAGATTTATTATCTGCAACTGTGTACAGACCTGGGAGCAAATACTTGTGTTTACTGCAGGTTGGTGATAGTTTCTATAATGCTGCCCATAATAATGTTTTTATTAGACCCAAGCATTTAGCTAATGGTATGCGCAGAACAGCAATGCAGGTGGTTGATATTGCTATTAGTGTACAGATAAAAATCCTTCCCTTTCACTCTCGATTCTAAATAATCAGGTGTGCATTTAGGTCATGAAACTTCCTGGAGGTCTAAGCTCCTGCAGAAAAATATATTTGCTGCAAAACCTAATGGGGAGTGGATGCAGGGACCATAATGAGAGATGAAGGACTAGGTTAAATAAGTCGAAACAGCTCCGTGGTTTTGAGTCTTGGCTTCAATCGTGCTCTATATACTTAAAGTCACGTGACCAGCTGTTTTGGCTGTCTTGCTTTGACTTGGTTTCTTCTTTGTGTGAAAGATAATAAAGGGCTTATTTCAGAGGTCCTATGATTTTTCAATGACAAAGGAATTATAACAAGTCTACAACACTTCATTCCACAAGCTTTATTTGACCAGTGTTATTTCTTAACCCTCTGTGGTTCAAGTGATTAAATTCTAAGTGGATTCAAATGAATTGTATTAGTATCTTTTGAAGGGCAAGAAGGACATGCTGGTTTTGTACAGAGAAGCTGAAACTGGCCATATATCCCTTTCCCATGAGAGTAGTTGATGCTTATGAATTAACTGATTACACAAAAAATTGAAATGTTCACTTGACTTAACGTTTGCATAATAAATAGATTCATAGCACACTTTTTAAGATTATTAACTAAAAACCCTTGTAAAAATCGCTTTTATAAATTAAAGTATTGTTTTAGTGTGTGTGTGTGTGTGTGTGTGTGTGTGTGTGTGTGTGCTTGCGTGTGTGTGTGTGTGTGTGTGTTTGTGTATGTGTGTATGCAGGAAGCAATTGACTACTCTTCTGGACTCTCTTTCCCTGCAGGTAATTTTTTTGGTTCTCCAGTGTATAGCAATGTGGAAAATGGAGTGAGGTTGATAAATTAACTCTCTTCTCCCAAAAATGAAATCAGAAGAAGGGATTTGCAAGCTTAGAGAATAATAGCACCTTTTAGTGTTTTTATCCTTCTGCTGATATTTTTTTGTTTCCTTTGACCTTTCTTATAGCAGCACATTTGAAAGTGCATAAGGAAAATACATAGTCCTATGGCATCTCTCAACATCCTCCCTCTGCACTGCTCCTTTCTGGATGCCCATTTTGAAACAGAGACATGTAGTTTGTTTACCTTGCAAACATAGGGGGTGAATGAAACCTTCTTACTAGATTTGTTGCATTTCCAACGTTTTTGCATCTACACTGAAAAAGCAACTTTTGTGAATGGATTGACAAGATGATGTCCAACAGGTCTATCAGTAGCTCTGAATATTATGTTCCATTCTTTATCTTAGATTTAGGTGACACACAATATTAGTTACCATAATTCAATTTTCTCTCATGGACATACTGTTCCCTTGAGCTACTCGGGATAATTTAGAATTATTCTACAGAGTTAGATACCAAAGAATACAGAAAAGCTTTGCTCTCCTCATTAAATTCATCAGGAAAAAAAATCTTAAACATTTCATTACCATTCTCCTTTTATTAACTTATGCAAATGTAGGTAGGCTGTGCGATTTTTAATCATAAGTAGAATTCAGTAATGTATCATAGACAGAGTTGAAAGTTAGAGCCTGCTAACTTACCTTTTTTTGGTTTACATTAGTTAGGCATTCAAATGGGAGTCTTGGTGAAGTTTTGAGGGAAGGCAGATTATAAAATGTTTGAGTTTAAAGTGATTGGTAGGGCATTTGTGATGCTGTATACATATAACCCCATCCCTTAAGAAGTAAGAATAGGAGGATCAGATGTTCAAAGCCAGCCTTGGACTATAGTGGGCTGATAAACATTATGGGCTATGATAGCTGTCAGTATCAGGGAAAATTTTTGTGAGGCTTTAACTATCATTAACATACACACAAATAAGGGCATTATTACTACAATGTAAAGAATGTGAAATTATAGTTGCCTTTGTAATTATGTTTTAGACTCTCACAATCTATTTATTTAGCTTTTTACTTATAAATCTATATGTATAAGTAGGTGAAACATATAATAACTACCACATAGTATCTATTTTCTGACCACTACATTATCCGATTTTCAAAAGATTGTATGTAATGTGTAGGAAGGAATGTTTGTCCTTGTGGATATAAGTGCACAATTTACATTTCTTGTCTCAACGGAGTCAGGAAGAGGGTATCAGTCTCCTGTAACTGGAGTTACAGATAATTGGTACCCACTATGCAGATGCTGAGAACGAAACCCAGAATCCCTACAAAGCTTAGCAAGGGATCTTCACTCAAAAGCCATCTTTCTAACCTCATAGGCTATTTTTCAAAAACACTTGATATTTATTCATTTAATTAATTAGGTAAGTAATTAACTTTGTGTGTGTGTGTGTGTGTGTGTGTGTGTGTGTGTGTGTGTGTGTGTGTGTATGAGAGGACAACTTGCAAAAACCCAGTGTTCATTCCTCTACCATGTGGGTTCCAGAAATCAGATTGTCATGGTTACAGCAAGCACCTCAACCATTTTATTATTCTTACTGTACTTAATTTAATATTTTAAAAAAGTATTTAACTTTATTTTATGTTGCATATGGCTGTTGTGCCTGAGTGTGTGTGTGTGTTTGTGTGTGTGTGTGTGTGTGTGTGTGTGTGCAGTATCCTCAAAAGACAGAAGAGGGTGTCAGATATTTTGGAACTGGAATTCAGAGATTGCCATGAGCCAACATATAGATGCAAGGAACAGAACCTGGGTCCTTTGCAAAAAAACTAAGCAGTGTTCTTCTTAGCTGCAGTGGCATCTGTCCGTCAAGTTGTTAGTGGTTTACTCTTTCAAGAAACAGATTTGTTACTATAAGTGGCAAAGTGCTTGAAAGGAAAGATATTCGAATCAGAGAGCATAGCATAAATGCAAGCTGATTAAATGATAAAATAGATGAATACAATGTTTAGAAAAATGCTTGGTGCATGTGAGAACCAGTCCTGAGAGGATGTTAGCCGTTTTTAAACAAATGCACTGACTTTCGTCTACACCACATACTAGATAACATGTAGAGGGCTTAAGGACTTAATCTAAAATATAAACTATTCTAAAGGCAAGTGGGGGGGATATAGCCTGTATGTGAATGGTGAGCTGGATATTTTGTTAGATTAAGGGTAATAAAAATGATCTTTAACTCTGTGCGATAACGGTTTTGAGTGTTCATAGATGCAACAATTTCCAGATAATAACAGATAACAGTTTGGCTTAGATATCACCAACAGGGTAAACAAAACGTTTATTTACCTAATATGTAAAAAGAAAAAAAATATCTATCTGTCAGGGTGCATGGCAGAAAGGTGAATGATATTTTTAATACAAACAGAAGTTCAAATTTGAGCAGAAGTCCATCGTAATCAAAAGATTCTGTGCTACAAGAAAGGACAGCAGATGTAATGAGTTTGCTCTATACCTCTGCATGGTCAAAGGCAGTTAACTACCAGACCCGACTTTCCTTCCACATTTGCATTTTTGGCTAATGTCAATACATCTCCTAGTCTGGCCACCACAGCGTCCTCTTAAAGTTTAGTGGAGTAAGAAACAGAGGTCAACTTTCCAGAAGTCTCAGGAAGCCAGACTCAAAGGCAGACCTCCGGAAGAGGAAACAGAATTTTTGCTACAATAGACTAACGTTAGTGGTACTGAACTGTGACTTTAGGACATTTTCAAAGCCCCTGTTTCCCACTAACACATGACAAAGAAGGGGTTATGAGGGACCCTCTTTCCGGGGTCCAGTTCCTCCTTGAGTCTAGCTTTGCCAGCTGTCCACCATTTGGCTTCTTTCCCTTTTCAGCTGAATCTGAGACCTCCTCAGTGAAGGACATTGGTGCCTTGCTTGAAAATGGGGCTTTGCTCTAAGGATGTTTCTCTAATTAGCATCACTATTAGAAACGCCCAAACCTCCTGTTTGCTTCATCAATACAACAACCTGTCCCCCACTCCATTCTCACCCCCTTAGGCCTCAGCCTTGGGGTGTTTTTGTTTTTGTTGTTATTTTGTTTTGTTTTTTGGTTTTGGTTTTTCAAGATAGGGTTTCAGCCTTGTGTTTTAACAAGTTCAGCCCTACCACCTGCCCATTTCCCCTTCTCTAGGACCCCCTGGTGTTTTGCCTTAACACCCCTCTCCCAGCACCCGCTGCACCCCGGCACCACGCCTCCCAAAAGCAGAGAATATCTTCAATATCTTCAGAGGCATCTGTTGCCCAGAGAACCTGACCTGAACTCTTACATTCATGGTGATGTTCCAGATCTTGCAGATATGGTCTCAGTTTTCTTTGGTTTCTAAACAGGAAGGCAAACTGTTGTTCTTTGTTGAACTTATGTTGGGAAAGTGTGAGCTTCCTTTAACTGATCCTTGCAGTGTGTTTAAAATCACCCAGAGCATCTGGTCAACTCTGAAAAGAGGTTTAAGGCATAAAACACAGAAGTCTGATCATGTGTTTGCTTCATTCCACTAGCACTGTTGGCAAAGTTCGGACGAATATGGCATGCCCACAATCTGTTGCGAATTCTGAGCCTTCATGACTTGTCAAAGTGCTCTCGCTTAAAATCTAAGCAACCAATTTGTAGTGTGATTTTTTTTTCCCATAATTTCTGGGAATTTTTTTTCATTCTTTGGTTTTGTCTGTATACTATGCTATTTACAGTTTTGATTATGAATCCCAAGTTATTGATTCTCAGAATTTTAATAAACTATTTTAAGTAACTGTTCTGTGATTTTTAAATTAGTAAAGATTTCATAGAAAAAAAGTTTTAATTACTTAACATTTTTATTAATAGAAATATATTTCACTTTTACATATATATATGAGAGAGAGAGAGAGAGAGAGAGAGAGAGAGAGAGAGAGAGAGAGAGAAGAAAGTTTTATATGTTTTACAATCCTGCAATAGTTTGAAACATTTTCAGTACATTTTTGCTTGGTAGAAGTGTAGATAACCAAAAAGCTAAAACCTATACTTAGAGTTAACAGAAAAAAAATCATAATTTCCTTTGAAGATGATTATAATAAAATGAGATATTCATATAAAGGGCAAATAAGTGACTGATGCATAAGGACCCTTTATAATGGAGACTCGCAATGTGATGGAAAGGCTAAAAATAGATGAGTTGACTTTCTAGACTTGGCTCTGGAAGCCTCATGGTGGGTGGCCATGAGGTCACGACTCTCACTATCTTGTCCTCAGTTTCCCTTTGCAGGTTAGGCACAATGAGAACTCCCTTCTCAAGTGCTAAACATTAAATGAGCTTAGTCTTATAAAGTGTTAAGTCCTTGTGCTATCATTGCCTACCTACCTACCTACGCTGAAACTGTGGCTTTCATGCAACTTTGAGTAGAATCAGATTGAAACAACACATACAGCCAAGGTTCTGCTCAGAAAGTATTAAGTGTAAGGGAACCTGTCCTGCTTTGTGATTTGGGCCATAGATGAAGATGAAAGACCTTTAAGGGAGAGTGCTCCTGTTCATTGATGGTTTTGCCTGACTTGCTTTCATTTATTCTTCTTTAAGAAGAAGGAGAAAACTGAAGTAACTTAAAGCAAGACACAGACATTTGCACTTTAAAATTACTTAAAATGAGACTAGCCTTATTTAAAAAAAAAACAAACAAACAGTAGAGCTCTATGCAAATATGACTTTTTTGGAAGAGAAGTGTAATGCATTATTGCAGTGAACTGGAGTGTGAAGAACTTCACTTGAAACCTGTGAGTTAACGTGACTAAATCAAAAATTGCAAAACTGGGACATTTCTGAGTCTTAGAACGCCTGATTTTGCACATAGATTTATGTTGGTGTATGACTACGCATAGAGATATTTTGTTGTCCATTCTCTCTCTCTCTTTACGTATATTTAAGCTTTCTGCTTTTATGCATACACATACATAATACATAACAAACTCAGATGGGGTTAGCATTTGCTTATATGAGCATCATATGCAAAAAATATTTTTATAATGTGAACTGAATAGTTGCAAATATGGAATTGGAAATGGCTTTTTCTTTCTTGGTTCCCTCTACATTGTAAGTAATAGGAGTGTCTTTCTTTGGAGTTTCTTTAGTTCTAAATCCACTCCCAGAAAAATATAATAGTCTATTAGTTTATTTCCAACACCTCCATCATGGGTCGTGTATTTTACAGATTATAAATGCAAGATTTCATCATGGAGTCTATGCTATATATTTCTTTCTGTCAGTTAAAATAAACTGAACAACAACCGCAATGAGACGCAGACGAATTCCATCATCTCAAACTAAACTGATACTTGGTCTTGCTTTGGTACCTAAATTTTTGGAGTGTAAAGAAACTGAAACACTTCAAAGAGTTCAAACTACATGATTCCCGCAGTGTAGAGGCAATCAACGGAATGAGGAAGAAGTGCAGACATTGGTGGGAACAGCATCAAAGCATTGTTATTAAATATGAAAAGGCAGGCTAAATCACACATCTGAAATATCTTCAAAGTTGAAGATATTTTCGTTACGACATGAGTCATAGACGAAGAACCGGCAGCTAAGAAAGGTAAATTTACAGCCAAAGCCTTGGCACCTCTGGAGGTTAGACTGGAAGCACACTTAATAAATGATGCATTCCTTAAGCAAGCTTACTAAAAGTTAACATTGTGGCAGACACAGAAACCCCCAGAGAGAACAAAACAGAAACCCTGGAATTTATATTCTCATTTGGGGAAATGGAAAATAGAAAAATAGTTGTACTAAATTCTGGTGTTACATTCCATCGCTACTCTATGATTCTAACCTATCCTGTGAGTACTCTCTTTCTGAATTAAGAAGTGCATTTGATGCTATCAAATATCTTTTCAGAATATGACTGGCTATTTCTATTATCATTTTTTTCATTTAATATTCTCTTACTATACTCTGATTTGAAATGTATAATTCAGTCACCTAATTACTAATAGATTTATTATTATTTTTTCCAGATTGAGTCATTAGTATATTTGAAATTTAACTGATAAGGTTGTGTTGTGCTGACTAAGGGCTTGCCCTTGGGACTCAGGGTGCTTAACTTGAAAGTTATGAAAAATTGATTAGGAAGTATTCTAATACAGCATGGTTTTGTTACATCACCTGCCTTTTCGTGTGTGAGAAAAAAATGGGTAGCGTTTTTAAAGTGGAAGAATTGTGTGTGTTAGCTCCTATCTTCTTTGGCTGCAGTTTTACAAGCCCAGCTCTCAGCTTTCATCATGGAGCAGTGATGTTCTGCAGGTGGCTTAGTCTGCAAAACTCTGTTAAAATGCAAATTACATACTGTTAAATAATGGGAATTTAATTAAATTAATGGACCTTCCATTTACATTTCTAATCCCTTTTGACTTGTTTCATGTTCTTGGTGACTGTCAGATTCAGTGTGCTTTCCAGAATGAGACCTGGGCTGGCACTTCAGAGTTCCTGCTTCCACTTGGAAAGGCCATTACAGTATGTGTGAAGTTGGGAGCCATTTCTTAGAGTGATTTATTTCCTGACTCCTAAAATGATTAGACCTGACAAGATCTGAGATTCCTAATGGGTTGTTGTGATAGTGTGCTTGTCTGTGTGACTTCAGGCCTGTGGGAGAGGGAGGGGAGAAAGGGAGGGAGAGAGTCAGAGACAGAGAGAGACAGGAGACAGAGAAAGACAGAGACAGAAACAGAGAGAGACAGGAGACAGCAAGAGACACACAGACAGAGAGACAGAGAGAGTGTGTGCATGTGTGTGTGTATTTTTTCATTGTCTTTCCCTGATGGTTTCAGATTTCAGAAGGTACATAGATGTCCTTTGAATT
Organism: Mus minutoides; assembly: GCA_902729485.2. Lineage (NCBI taxonomy): Eukaryota > Metazoa > Chordata > Mammalia > Rodentia > Muridae > Mus > Mus minutoides. The sequence continues at coordinate 529,916 of LR750304.1, read as the reverse complement.
TCAAAATCTCTTCTGATTCTAAAACTGATGGTGTTGGATTAATCTGGATAATATATGGTATCTTTTTTGCCAGTGTTGGAGATTCTGTGTCAGAGAATTAAGGGAGTGAGTATAAAAATATCGATTGCACAGTAAATTTTGGTCATATTATTGGGGAATTTTTAATTATGTTTTTATATTAATGTTATTTTTGTATTTGTTTAGACATGGTCATCAAAAATTAAGTGTATTTATAATGTAACTAGTTTTTAATCCCACAAAAATCATTGCCATTTGGTAAATACTTTATTTACTTACAATTTAACCTCAGCTATTTTTTTGTGCCTGGTTTTCATGAAAAATTCTAAAAACAAACAAACAAACAAAAAAAAAAACAATGGCATATTAATAATTGTCCACAACACTTAAAATAATCTATAACTAAAACCTTATATTATTATATTAAGTGATGCATTCTGATTGTGTACTGGTTCAATGCATTAATGAAATTGATGACAAACCCTATTTTTAGTTTCTAAAACAGGGATTAATTTTAGAGTAAATCAGTTTTAGAAAATAACTGACAAAAATAATAACTTCTCAGAATTTGACTCAGATGTCCACTTACCCAGTACTTTGAAGTTTTTTTTCACTGGGGGTAGTCACACATACCTTTAATCCCAGTGCTCAGGAGACAGAGACAGTCAGGAGGATTTCTGCAAATTTGAGGCTATTTTGGTCTACAAAGTGGTTTCCAGGACAGCCAAAACTGTTAACAAAGAGAAACAGTGTCTCAAACAAACAAACAAACAAACAAACAAACAAAATACTGGTTTTATCAAGTCTCTGAAATTTACTTCTTCAAATGAACCCAAATTGTTGCCCTAATATTTCTAACTGAGCTTAATTTTAAATATTATAGAAAACATTTAAGGAATGCATTTTTCCAGTATTATCATTTTTTTTATTTTCTCTAGATGATATTTAGATGCTTGATTAAAAAACTGGAATTAAGAATTATTGCATGCATATATGTACTTATATATACATACACACATTTGTACATATTTTTAAATATAAGCTACTGAGTTTATATAATAACTCCTGTTTATATTTTCTGGGGTGTTTGTCACTAGACAACTAATTGGTATGCTTTTCCCTGAGGTTAACCACCAGTCCTGGAGTTGCCTATAGCTCTTTATAGGCTTCCAACCTAGAGATGCTTTCCTGTCAAGTTTAGAATGTTTGTTGATGTTGTCCTTGTTTGAATAACATGCAGGCAGTCATGATGTTGAGGGTTTGTGACTGTAGCTTCTGACATTACTAGGAGACACAATCTCACAGTAAACTCCTTCATCTTCACAAGTTAGACTCTCCCTTGCCACTTGTGTTCCCAATGAAAGGAAAGGAAAGGGATAAACATAGTAATTAAATTACAATTTCAAAAATCAACAAAACAAAACCAAACAATGAAACTGAAAAGAAAAAAAGATAGACACTGAGTAAAAACTGTGTTGTAAGATTTTTAAAAATGAAATATGATCCACAGGACCCCAGGATCTCAGAATTCCACTTTCATTTATTTTTGTATCTCCTGCACACCATTTTCTTTAAATCAATTAATTGAGCTAAAACACCAACAAGAACGTGTTTGTTCAACAAATATCTTGATGCTTTGTGGTGAATGCATGATGTGCACTCAAGTCTTCTGTTCCCATAGTAAGCAGGGAACAGCAGGATTTAAATAGCTGATTCTTTCTTTTTCACTTTATGTTAGATAATTACTAAGGCAAAGGAGTCCTAAAGTATCCAAAATTTATAATCAACCTGAGAAATATTTCATATGTAAAGTCTACAATATAGACTGTCTTTATAGTCCATTTATTGTCCTTATATTAATATTTTATTCTTTATATGTACTTATGTTGTATAAATATGTCTTTACTATTTGTTTATGTAATTAGTGCCTTCTCATAGTTATTTTATCTTTTAATATTTTAAAAAATGTTTCTTTTTACTTTATGTGTATGGGTGTTTTTTGTGCAGGTACATTTATTTATCTTGTGATCCTTTTATTTATTTTTCTCAGAAGCAGGAGAGGGTGTGAGGTCCTCCTGAACTGGAGTTATAGGCTATTGCTAGTCACCATGTGGGTGCTGGGACTCAAACTCAGGCCTTCTATATAATCAATAAATCTTGAGACCTCTGTTAGTTATTTTTGGTTGTAAGTTTGTATACAACATTAAAAATAATCACGGCTCTGCCCTCCTGGTGTATGTATATTCTAATGAGGTAAACAGAAAGCAGCTCAGTTAGGAATTAATTTTGACAGTTTATGAGAGTTTATAGTCAAAGTTATACTCACACCTTTTGTTTATAGTTTAATAACAAAATATATATTAAAGATATCAACAAATTTCATGTATAGCCAAAAATTGAAGTTTAGTTTATCTTATAAATTCATGTTAAAGGTGAATGGATATTGAATATAAGTTATGAAGATTAATTGTGGTATATTACTTATTTATAAAGTCAGACAAAGTTTAACATTGAAGTCACAAAATTAATGATAAATTTTTACTCCATTTCTATTCATTTGATAGTACATTTTTAAGGAGCATTGCTAAAATCATTAGAATCTAAACCATTTTCTTTTTTGTAAGCCAGTGATACAAACTTTAGGCATCACCGTAATAGATGAGTCCATATAAACACTGCCATGTAATACATCTAAGTTAGTGACATAGATATTCCACGTTCAGTTCTTTACTTCTTATCTGAAAATGTGACATATATTTGTTTTTCTTATTCATCCATCCAGACTGGATGCCTATTCTTGGTTAAATAAAGGTGTAACTAAAGAATCAAACAGATAGAAATACAGTCATTCTATAAGAATTTATTATAAGCTGTATAAGAGATATAATAAAATGTAATATTTATGTGGTAATTAAGTAAGTTCTTGTTATAAAATTTAAACTTGACCTTTCATTTTAATTGCCCTTTGTAGGGATGTAATTATCTCTGCTGAATGGTTAAATGGACATAGGGACCACCTGGGCCCAGTAATCTCTTTGCTTTGCTGATGTGTGAAATCTACAGTAGGCTTTATTTATAATGCAGATGCCCCTGCAGAGAATGACAGCTTCGAACTCAGTGAGCTTCATACTTTAGTGGAAGAGTGTAACACAGGGTTCCCCAGGTCTGGATGGTAAGGAGAGAGAGTGTATATGAAAGATGTCTTTGAAGGGATAAGAGGATATCAGATATGAACAAGGTAGCTCCAGGATAGGAGCCACTCCATGTCTTTCTCCTCTGGAACATTTTGTCTCTTTGCGCCTGTCCACATGAATCAGCAGGAAAACATGTTCTGTATACTAAAACATAATAAGCAAAGGATATGGTCAGTTTGTGACGTTTTTGTCCTTTGACACAAAATTCTTTGTTGTTGAGACTCGTTTACAGAAGTTGGAATTTCAGGAAATAAGACCAGGAAAGAAGACTCAAAGTTTCAATGAACGTTCTACTTTAAACTTGGCCAAGTGTTTTGGGTCAGTCTGCCTGGACAGGTCTAGCAGGATAAACAGCTATTGTTCTGAAGACATAATGGCTGTACAGTGCTCGATTCTTGGCAAAAGGTAGAGAGCCAACGCTAAATAACACGGCCCTGCACTGAAGTGATTAAAGATTAGTCATGTTTGGGTATAGTCAGAGCTCTTTCCCTCAGCTCACTGCATAAATCACATTTTCTCCAATTTCATTGTGTCTGCTAGAAAAAGCTGATGCCCCAGTTAGAGAGGGAATAGTTGTCCAAAGTTGAAATAGGATGTTAGCAGCATTAATGCTAAGAAAATTAACAAAAGGAACAGCATTAACAGCTCTCTCTCTGTGTCTGCCCACCTTTTCTCTTTCTCTCTCTCTCTCTCTAGAAGGAAGGAAGGAACATTATTTTGGCTCACACAAACCTCTTAATTTTCTGAATTCCTGTGTGTGGGTAAAGCAGTGGATAGAAAGGTAGAAGGTAGTTCTTGGATGGCTTCTGCGAAAATACATTATGTGTTGTCCTATGCACTTTTCTGGTGAGATATGAATAAAAGACTGTTCACCTCAGGACACCAATAGACCCAAGAGATGATACAGGTCAGATCTAGCTTGAAGAGCCAATCGGATTATTGTTCTGACTCACGGTGTGTAGGCGAGGCGTGACTTTCAAGAAACTGAGTGACCACAAAACACCTGTACCAGCGAAATGTCTCACCCCAGCTGTATAAATGGACCCCTCCCCTTTCAGGTACCTATCCACACCTGAAAATGTTCTACTCCCTCCCACGGCCCGGAGCTCGTATGCAGCCAAGAGGAAGTATGGGAAAGAATGGCTGGCATCTCAGCTGAGTGTGTGAGGAGAAACAGGGATCGCCTTCATTAGAATTAGACAGGAAAGAAGCCAGAGATGATTCATGAAAAATGGTCACTGCAGCATACCACTCGAAGCCTCTTCACACTAACGAGCCACCTCACAGGTGTAGGTTTACACAGAGATACTCCGTGTTCCTTGGCTATAATATGTCAGTCAAATAGGCAGACTCAAAACTAGATTTCCTTAAGCTAAAGTGACATTGGAACAGTTTTTCTTTTTTTTTTTTAAGAGTTTTATCATTATTTAATAACAACTTGAAGTATTTCCCTAATTTTTCTTTAGTAGTTGGCCATTGAAACATTGTTAAATGACCATGGTGAAGATGATTTACAACCTGAGTTATTTCACCATGTAGTCACTGTTTTATTATACTATTATTAGTCTTAACAGATTTAGCATGTATTATTTATTAGTATAATTTATTTTCTTTACCATTTAGTTGATTATATGCATTCATGAATGCTAGAAACCTTCTTAGGGACTTTCAGACTCAAAACAGCTGAAATGTAATATCATCTCTCTTGGTTATGAGGAGGGAGTATTCTGCCACATATACCAAGTAACAGGTAGTTTTATAACATTGTGCTTAGAGTTAAGTTTTCAAAGAATTATTGTTACACATTATAATTTTTACACATATATGCCTATAAATCATTAAGGCATTTGGAACTTCATGAAGCTCATCACTAGTAACAATCAAAATAAAGTTTGTAAATATACTTTACTGATATATGCATACTTTAATTTTCTTGTACTGAAAAGAATCGAATATATAAGTGTTATGTCTGAACTTACTTGCTTTATTCCGCTGCTTGACACGGTGGTATATATTATCATACTAAGATAGAGCAAGCTTGAATAAACTCATCAATTCTTACTCTAATAAATCAAGTCTTTGTAGTTATTAGCTGGGACATGGGAAATCAGTCCCACTCATTTGAGTGGGATATTTTATTTTCTTTATTTCATGTCTTCTGTACTACACCTTAAATTTGCTTTTTGTGTGATTTTTGTGTATGATATTTTAAAATACTGCTTTCCTATGGACACCTTTGTTATTCAATTCACAGTTTGAGGGTAAATTTAATTATCTCCTCATAGACAGGGCATTTACAGTTTAGTTATTTTTAAAGAACTATAATTAATATTGCCTTGCCTAACTTGTTTACACAGCATAATACAGATGTTGATATTATGACAAGCCCCCCTGACACACGCACGCACACACACACACACACACACACACACACACACACTGCATTTACTTTAACATGAAGATATTCATTCTTGGTCACCAAATTGTAAATTGCTTTAAATTTTAGATAGAGACTATCTCAAAATAAAGTCTATAAAGTGCATTCCTCAGTTCATTACGTTCCATAATTCAAGATCCACTTCCATTTATCATGAGTAATTTGTAAATGCTTTAGGCAGTGATGTAGAAAGGCTAGTCAGCAGATTATTGCAATGGTTCTGTGGTGCCTAGAAGTTCTCTAGCTCAAACTGAATGAAGAGATTTGGAGATCTCCGAAAGTGTTCTAACTTTATAATGGAATCTCTTTAATTGATGTTCATCATTGAAATCCTGATGTGACTACAGTTAGAAAATTAATTTAAAGTACATTAAAAATATTGTTATTTTTGTAAATCATTATCATGATTGTGTGCAATCATAATAGTGCCTCACCACCACACTGTGAATCAGACCGGTAATGGCACTGGCTCTACAAGATAGTCAGGAAAAATGGAGGAGTTGGTTCTCTGCGTTTACTGAGTGTGCTGAGGACTGACCTGGGAATTGTCAGGTTTAGTGCCAAGTGCCATTATCCACTGAGACATCTCTGAGTACAACTCAAAATCTTAATGTCACATTGAACTTTAAATATCTTGCATGACGTCCAGAGACTTTTCTTTATAAACATGAACAAAACAAAATTACAACACTATGCAAAGACCTCCAACATATTTTTCTAACCTTAAATATTTTGCTGATAACAAGTTTCCTTAGTGTATTAAGAACATTTCAGTGATTTATTGAAATAGTTCAAAGAGATTTTTAAATAGCAACTTTGTAAGTTATGGATAGTTATACAATTTTACAATAAACCAAGTGATTTCATATTTAATGTAACACAGAATTATGTTTAAGGTGATTGGAATACAATCATAAAGATATAATCTATTCTGAGATTAGTCTAGTATTATTTAACTTGTAATTTGTCTTAGATTCTAAGACTAGCACTTGGAATGTAAAAGAATATATATGAATATAGGTGGGACAAACACCTGTGTTACATGAACACAATACAATGAAAATGAGTAAACTCATTTGTAAATGTGAAAACCTCAAAGTGCTTTAAAGCTGATAATAGCATTTAAAATAATTCCCAGTGAATATCCCCATTTGAGTTATATTTCTATATTATTCCATACATTAGATAGTACCTGACAGAAAAAAAGTTATTGCCTCTAAAGTTACTACAAAAAATAGTTCATCATACTATATTCTTTTATTATTGGAAAACATAGTATTTTAATAGTTCCATCCATTTGTCTCAGTATATTATGGCTACCAAGATAAATCCCAGTGCATATTCATTGGTAAAGTTGTAGTTTGCCTGGTTTAGTGGAGCAGGCAGGGGGACATAAATCAGGGGGGTGGGATTATACTTTACATTGTTCTGTTCATGCTGCTTTATAATAAAACAGTGGGTGTAGAGTCGTTTGGAAAATTATACATCCTTCTGAGACTTTAGATTGCATCAGGTCAGAAGTATTTCCTGTTTTGCTCCTTCTGTGTCTTCAGACTTCATAGCTTGTGCAAAGTAGAGACTCAATAAATATTTATTGGATAAATGAACAGTGACTTCCTGTGCATATTTTAAACAAATGACTCTTTGGGGAAATATTATTATATACAAGTTGGGAAAATAATTTAAAAATCAAACAGTTCCCTCCTAAGCATGTCATGTCTGGTAATGTTCCATTAGCTCCTTGATATTCTGTCTCTGTCTCTGTATCTTTCTCTGTCTCTGTGTATGTGTGTGTATGCGTGTGTGTGTGTGTGTTTTGAAAAATGTCACTTTTGTGAGATGTATAGGGTTATATATGGACTGCAAGATTTCAGGAAGTGTGCAACTGTGCTTACATTTTTACATGGTTTTTATTTCAATCTGTTGCTCATTTATGTCCAAGCTTAGTGAGCTCTTAAGAGAGCTCTTAAGTACTTGAGAATAGCACTAACTTGCCTTCTCCCCCCTCTTCTGGAGACCGATTTTGTATTATAAATAATAATATAAAGAATTCTCATGCTTGATAGAGTTCCTAGCTGTATTAGTCAGGGTTGCCTAGAGTCACAGAACTTACGGAATGTCTCTATACATTAAGGGAAATTATTGGAATGACTTCCATCTGAGGTCCAGTTAACCCAACAATGGGCAGCTGTGAATGGGAAGTCCAAGAATCTAGTAGTTACTCAGTTCCATGAAGCTGGGCATTTCAGCTGGTCTTCTGTATAAGCTGCAATCCTGAGGCAGTAGGTTCCAACAAATGTGCTAGCAACAAAGTACAATCAGGAGAATGAACCCTCCCTTCTTCCATTGTCCTTATGTAGGCCAGATTAAAGTTATGTGCCACCATATCTGGACATGTGCTGTTCTTTACTTGGAACTTGTTCTGTCCCAGGCTGGCGCTGAACTCCGAGATCTGCTTGCCTCTGTCTTCTGGGATTTAAGGGATGCTTCGCTTTGTCTGGGTTTAAGCTTTTCATGGTGCTATGCTTCATGATCTTCTGTAATGTGATCTGACACCCTCTTCTGGTGTGTCTGAACTGTACTCACATACATAAAATAAATAAATCTTTTTAAGAAAAGCATAAATACACAAACCTACTGTGTATGCTATGAAGATTAAATTATTACAAATATTCCTAAAATCCAAATAAAGCATATGGTATAATCTGGTACATTCTTTGTTGATCAACAATGCTCTTGCTTTTCATGAACACAAATTCTCTAATTTTAATTGATTCTGGCAAAATTTTATAAATACATTTATTTTAGCATGCAGTCTTCTGTGTGAACTCCATCTTTGAAATCAACTGTTAAGTTGCTGGACATCTCTGTGTTTAAGTTCCATTTCTAGCAGTTAACAATTTTATCCCAACAACAAAATTGCAGGCAATTACTACTAAGAATTTTAGAACTGGAATGTAAAAGTAGATTATTTTGTACTACTGCATTACAAGTAAGCTTCTGGAAGGGTCAATAAAGCTTAGCCATTTACAGGCATTTACTCATGGTGATCTAAATACCCAAGCTTTTAACTTTGAACTACCTAATTATTTTGATATTCATGAAAAACTTCTTTCTGGGTCATTTGTATGTTTAACTATATCTAAATTTTGTCACTACATGGTAAATACTTTTTAATTAAATGAAAATATAGCTTAATTACAATTATATATTCTGGAAAACTTGCTAATGTGTCCATTGACAGTATTCATTTCTGTGACATTTGATTTCTAATTTTAGAAATGCACAATATAAACAACAAGCATAGGTAATAAAATAGAACTAAACTCCTATTCTTGAAGAACAGAAGATACTTTGATGCTTTTAGTTAAATATGGAAACATTTATAAGTGCAAAATTTTTTAATAGAGCAAACAGAGTATGCAGATTTCATTAAACCTAGTACCCATCTTGGGAAATCAATGTAATGATAACCACATAGGTTTTACTTCTCTGTAATGAAGTTTTTCACTATAATTCATGTTTGGCCTTTATCTAAATGCTCTGACAGGTTGAATACAATTCTACATGAACATCTGATATGTCCAGATTTAAGGAAGATCGAGTCTAGCTTAGTACTTAAATTCAAGAAAGCAAATGATATCCAATTATTTGTCCTTCTTTTGCCTTTTCCCCTCATCATAATATTTTACTTTTTTTGTAAATTCTAGATATTCACAGGTCTATGCTATGCCCCAGGTGCAGTAGATTTACATTAACTGATGTAACATATATGAACTTCAGTTCTGACACATTTATATACACTCTCTTTCCCTTCACTTGTATGCAATGTTATCAATTAATTATGATGTTTTAACAGACACTTCCTTATTGTAATGAATCGCCTTAGAACAGCAGCCCTTGAAAGTATCACAGTATATAGTGCAACAGGTGCTTCAGCATAAGTGGAAGTGAAACAAAGTAAAAACTTCATTGTTGACATTAGGCTACTGGCCTAATTTATCTCCATGGCTTCTTAACTCCTACTCTAATGGTTGCCAAGATTGTTCAAGCAACTGCACGGAACCGGGGTCTTTTTACTAAACCATAACTGCATTTTCCTGCAAGCCATATACATACCTGGTAGCTGAGCCCAGCAGTTATTTTTCCTAATTCTGTTGCCTTGATGAATCATGAGGATGAACAACTGAAAATCCAGATCTCACTGACTCTCGAAGGGCTGCATCTTGGTTTTATTTGTTTGTTTTGGTTTGTTTTTCTCAACCACCTTGCTTTTGTCAAATCTTTCTGGAAGGGAAGATTTTCCTCAAAACATCTTTCTGAAAGTGTCCTCAGTGGTCTGTAATATGCAGGATGTTAGAATTTAGATAGCTAACTCACTGTATATATGCCTTCCTTTCACTGGGTTAGACATGCTCTCTCCAAAATAAAGATAGAGCCTTGCAGATTTCCATTCTGCAAATAGAGTTAGAACTAAGATTTTTCTTCCAGGAGCGGCTGGATGTAGCAGAGGGTAATTAGTAACAGTTGTGAGACATCTTTGTTTTCTGTTTAAGGGACAAAGGGTTCCTACAGTAGAGCTGGCAAGCAAAGATGAATGAGGCTTATAGTGCCTACATTATAGACTCAAGAAATGTACCTCAGATGTCTATCAAACTTACCCTTTGGGGACAGAATTCTCCCTTTTAAATATTAACTAAAATAAAAACAAAATTAATTAAGTTAATAAACTATATGAACAGTTAGAATTAAGCATTTCCCTTCTGTTCGTGTCCCTGAATGAGATTCAACCAGCAGGCTGTTGTTTTTGCTGTGCTTACACAAGGGAAGGATGCTGCCCGAATTTGGGGAGCACTGGAAGGCTCTACGTTCTTATGGAAAAGTACTACTGACATTGTAAGTAATTAATCGTCACTCACCCTTCTGACCTCTTTAGGAAATTACTACATTTTTCTGAGTCCAGTCTCTGCTGCCCACCTGCCTGGTAGGAATCAATTCTTTACCACCATATCTTCCCTACAAAATATTTTCTTGAAAACTATTTATTATTCTGAGCTAATATTCTCTGTTCTTTATGATGGATGAAAATAATAGCAACTGACTAAATGATGACTGTGAAGCAAAATGGCCTTTGCTGGTGTGTTCTGAGCAGGGAAGAGCATGCGTATTCATTCATTAGATTTAAGACGTTTCTGACACATGAAGACATGGTCGTTTGCACTTTTATGACCTGTGTGGTACTGCTCTGAAGCTTCAACTGGGTTTGCAGTTTTATCAATCTAACTGTTGGAAGTCTTTGTGTCCAGTAGAAGCCTATGACTCTCAGGCATTTACAGGTTTCTTTTATTCTAAAACTTTTATTATTCTGTGAAAAAATTTTAATGCTAAGTATTTGTAAGCACACTTTAAATTGATTTGAATCAAAAAATAAATACACTGAACTATATAAATTTTCTATACTTTATAGCTATGAGTGGTTTATTTCAGAAGGCTAGGGTAATTCTAATTCCTTCTATCAATATATATCAGGAAGTATGAAATTGTGTGTATCATGGAAAAGGAAAATTATCAGTTCGTGACTCCCATGGCCAAGTTCTTAACACAAAAAAAAATTATTTGCTCCAGAGGGACAGAGGGCAGGAAATAAGAGACAAATACAGTATACAGAGAATGAGAGAGAATGAGAATGGAATAAGCAAGAGAGAGGGGGGGGGGTATTTATTCTGAAGTGGGACAAAGGACTGAGTCTGGATAGAGGGGAGACAGATGTGACACATAGAAAAATGTCAGGAAGAAGGAGCTAGAGAAAGTACCCAAGGAGCTGAAGGGGTCTTCAACCCTCTAGGTAGAAGAATAACCATGAACTAACTAGTACCCCCTGAGCTCATGTCTCTAGCTGCATATATAGAAGAGGATGGCCTAGTTGGCCATCAGTGGGAAGAGAGGCCCCTTGCTCATGCAGACTTTATATGCCCCAGTATAGGGGAACGCCAGGGCCAAGAAATGGGAGCGGATGGGTAGGGGAGCAGGGCCGGGAGGGGGTAGGGTATAGGGAACTTTCTGGATAACACTTGAAATGTAAATGAAGAAAATATTTAATAAAAGTTGAAAAAAAAAAGAAAAATGTCAGTTTATAAAGGTACAAAAGGAAACCCTGTGTTAGACTGAGGTATTCAATTTTAATTGGACATGTTAATTATTGAGCCAAAGGTGACTTTTAATTGCTGGACTTCAATACTTTGATAGCTGGATCTTGGTAGTCAGCCTTGGGAGAAAGCAGCCAAATAAGGGAATGGACCTTGGTGGCTAGCTTTAAGAAGGCCGGCTAATGGTTTTAACAAGGCATGGGGAACATGGAGAAGGCAAGGCCTGCCAGCAACAGGCTTACCTTGCTCGAGGCTTCCAGAGACCCTTCATCGTGATTTCACGACATTGAAAATTAATACCACATCAACTTCTTATTTCATAAATAAAAATATGAGTAAAACCAGCTAAAGTATTAAGGGGGCTTTCTCCCATCGAGAGGCTTTTTATTGTTGGTTTATCCTCTACCTGAGGTGCCAAATATAAACTTAGTCCTTCAACCTTACCTTTTAGGTTAGCCTGGTATCTAAAATTTAAAATGTTCGTAATACTGTTTCCAGGTCCATCCTGGGAATTTTCATAGATCTGTTAGCACACAGGCTTTGTAATATGTGTCAAAGGAAATCCATTCTTTTGAAAGGACTCACCCATTGGAGCTGAAATTGTATTTGACAAACAGCAGGACTAGCAGCAACAGAACAGTGGGCAGGTTGTCTGTTCCTTCCCTCCAAGTGGGCTTTACTTCCAAAGCAGATCCGGCCCTTCGTTTTGGTCTTTTCAGTGCATTTAAGAAATGAGATTCAGTCTTTAAACCAATTGGAATTAACTGTATGTTTTTGTGAAACTCGGGTCGTGCAATTCAGTACTAATATATTGGCGTTTTGTTGTTGTTTGTTTGTTTGTTTGTTTGTTTAAATACAGAATTTCTCTGGGTAGCCCTGGCTGTTTTATTACTAACTCTGTAGACCAGGCTGGATAGTCAGAAACAGCTAGGCTTTTTTGCAGATTATTTTGTGAGACCATTATTGAACAGAACCTCTGCTGATTTTGACTTTTTAAAAATATTTGTTTGCTGAAGCTGAGGTTTTCGAACATTGTGGTAATAGAGGGAATCAACGAACATATTTGTCTTGCCCAGTTTCTGGATTCACCAAATGACTGTACTGATATATAGACACAGGAAGGGATCCTGGACCATTGAGAGATAGATGGAGACTGGTTAACATACTCTGGTTTTTCGAGACAGGGTTTCTCTGAATAGCCCTGGCTGTCCTGGAACTCACTTTGTAGACCAGGCTGGCTGTGAACTCAGAAATCCACCTGCCTCTGCCTCCTGAGTGCTGAGATTAAAGGCGTGTGCCACCACGCCCAGCTGGTTAACATACTCTTATTCATCTCTCACCCTTAAGACACTGGTTAACAAATGTTGGAATTAAAGAATGACCTACATATGGTCTGAGAAAAACAAAGGTATCTAACAACACAAATGTCCTTGGTTTGGAGACAGACTTGAACTATAGTTTACTGCTCTCCAAATACAACATTGTGTTATGACTTCATGCAAAATAATATGTAAACTAGCTTCTTAAGCATGCTTTCTTCTTTTCTGGCATTCATGAGTTTGCTTGGATGTCCCTTGGGACAGCATTTCTGGCTTATTCTCTCTCCTGAGATTGTAGTACCACCTTTGGTCAGAGCTGTAGTGTTACATGAGGCACATCAACTCTAGAATCCTGTCTCAAGTTTATGTGATTATCCAAAGGACTGTCAGTTAGACCAACAGCACACAGGCAACGCACATCTAAGAAGCCACAGACTTTTTATTGGTTCCCCTGGGAGTGCCCTTTCACCTCTTTCTCCAGTTTTTATTGGTTGGGAAAGTGTGGTGGCCAGCTTTAAGTGGAAATAATTATACATGGGTGTGAAACATGCAGATAGGAGTCCTTGGAGTTCATCTTGAGGTTACTAACCAAAACGGTAAGACTTGAGATATTGATGCAGCAGAGATAGTAAAAGGAAAGAGTCAGTTTGACGATCTCTCTGATAGACTTGAAAGTGAAGACTTTGATTTAAGAGTTCTCTCTTCATAAGGGACTTTGCCTAACCTCCTCAGGGCATAGCCTTCTTATTTGTAAGGGTTTTTGAAATGATTATACTAACCAGTAGTTACTGTCATCTAAGTTTCTTCCTTACAGGTGATTGTATTATTTAGGAATCTGGTTGAACATAGTCGTTATGAGTACTGTGAATAAATTAAGAAATTTTATGAAGGAAGCACTCGATTTAATAATGCATTTTGAGTAAATTTCCAGCGACTGAAGTAACCTGTACAGAATTAGAGAGTAGAGAATATAAGGTAATTTAACCAATGTTCATTTGTTGTGAAGGTGAGTCTTTTGTCAAAAGAAAAAGAAATGTTTATTAGCATGAATTTAAGGATGCACATATGTGGACATGCATGTGTGTGAGTGTGTGTTTGTGTGCTTGTGTGTTTGGATATGTGTGGAAAAAGACAATTTTTTTTTTCTTAAATATCTTGATGTAGAAGATCGAGACCAGTAGTAAAAATTACCTCTTCGTATTTATGTCTCTGACATCAGTACTTCGTGTGGTTACTGCAGCAAAGTAAACACAATCAAAGACTTTTGTGTTATAAAAAGTAGTTCTGCCTTCTGATAAAATTGGAGGCAGTGAATATACGATTAAGAGAAGTTTCTAGACTGAGACTTAGTACATCAGCATGCCTCTAGCACTTCTTTCTTGAATGAACTGAGTTTCAACACGTTTCTTCAGAGTCTTGTGACTTGATATGATTTCATCCTACAATAGGTAAATCAGAAGGAAGAGACAAGCCTGAAATACATATTGCATTTAAAACAGGATGGAGTCTATGCACTTAATAAACAACTGTGTTTCTTACCTCTTTAGTTTAGGTTTAAAAAAATATTTTTCAAAAACAGGTGTTTTGTTTTTCTTTAAACCTTTTAGTTCCTTTTTTGGTGACTGAGAACCTTAATCACTCCTGATTTTTACTTTGATTTACTGAAGCAGACATTTATTGACCATATTAGATGTCAAGTCTTGTGCTGCTTGATGGTGACATAAAGATGAATAAAACATGAACCTGTCCTTTTGGGCCTTATTATCCAGGATGTGAAGGCAGGAGAGTAATAAAGCAGACTGGACTGTGGTAGGATTGTGAAGTGTGATGATTTCTGGAAATTCTAGCAGTGAAGCCTATCCACGCATATGTCAGCTTTGGATTATTTTTGGATGGAAATAAAACGGCACAGATTTGAAGTTGAGCCTGTACCTTAAACCATAAAGCTAGCATACTGAATATTTTACAAGGATGAATTTGAATTTTCAGTGATAATCTAAAATACTAACAGCAAAATTCTTAGATATACAGAATGTGGTTCTGATTGTCTTTCACAGATTCATCTTATGTGATTAATTTCTACATAGGAAAATGAAAAGGATAGATAGAGGCTCATACATACTACCCTTTGCCTCTTTCCCAATTGAGGTTATAGAGGTTAAACACAATTAATATCAGATGCATCTGTGTTACGATATCACTTTAACATATTCAGGTAATATATTTATGTACAACATAAATATTGAAGGAAGTCTACCTAACAATTACAAACAGCATTATGAGATTCCGATAGTGTTTTGCTTGCAGGTTCTTTTTTTTTTTTTTTTTTTTTTTTTTTCCTCCATATGTAGAAATGAATCTTCAACAGCATCCTGGTAGACCTTCCTAAGAGAAAAATTCCATTGTATCTGCAAGCCTAGCACAGGGGCTTACAAGTTCTTTATTAAGGCATAACTATACTTCAGTGTAGACGAATTGTATTTCATTTATATCTTCCAAAGAAGAACTGTCTTTTCCTTGCAACATTTTACAGTTGATGGTAAAACTCATGAAAACAAGTGTCCCATTTCATTCAGTCACTGCTTCCCAATCACATCGTTCCATTTTAAACTTTATAGTGATTAATCTTCTACCAAAAAATATGTACTCCTTACAGTAATCTATTATATGTTATTTTAGGCTGATTTAGCAAACTATTATAAAACACAAAAAGAGAAGGAAAGGAATGTATTCCTTTGATTTTTCTCTCTTCTTTTGGATATTTTCTTCATTTACATTTCAAATGTTATCCCCTTTCCTGGTTTCCCTCAGGAAACCCCCTATCCCATCCCCCTCCACCTGTTTCTATGAGGGTGTTTCTCCAAACACCCACCCACTCCTGCCTCCCTGCCCTACACTGAAGCATCAAGCTTTCAAGATCAAAGGGCCTCTCCTCCCATTGATGCCCAACAAGACCATTCTCTGCTACATATGTGGCTAGAGCCATAGGTCATTCCATATGTACTCTTTGGTTGGTGGTTTAGTCCCTGGGAGCTCTGGCGACATCGGTTTGGTTGATATTGTTATTCTTCCTATGAGGTTACATATCCCTTCATCTCCTTCAGTCCTTTCTCCAATTCCTCCATTGGGGACCACATCCTTTGAGTTTTCGAATTAGAAATCTAAAAACTCTTGCTAAAAGAATGGACCTGTTTTGCTTACTGTTTATTTGTTCTATAATTATCTTATTTCCTCTCATTTCTCATAAACTCTTCAAACTCTAAAAAATAATATTTATTATATTCTTGAATGAGTATCATAGAATAAGTTGGAGTATCATTAACCCAGTACTATGTTAACTGAAGTCCATGAAAAACATCTATCTTACTTGAAGATTTTTTCTCCAACAGTCTGACAAAGATGATTTATTTTCAGTCATTCCTTACTGGTCCTGAAGTCACAAGAAAGAAGTGCTGTGACAATGTGCATGTTACAGGTAGAGATGGGAAGTGTTAACCACTCTGAGTTTTGAAAAAATGATGAATTATCACCACCAAGTCATGATGAATATTTAAGAAATGCATTTTCACTTTTCTTTGTTTTGTCAAATTCCTGTCAAGGTTAATTTCTACCACTCCTCAGTTTCCTTAGACGTCTTAGTAATATCGCAAAGATTTAAGTTTCAATTGGGTAATATTACATCAGGAATAAAAGAGACTTCTAAATCCTATTAACTCTCCAGATTTATAGACTACATATAGTTGTGATCTTATTCACGGTGAAGCAAATTAGCAGATCATGCTTTCATGAGAAAATGATGGTTCCTTTGATCACAATCTTTATATGCCCCAATACAGGGGAACGCCAGGGCCAAGAAGTGGGAGTGGGTGGACAGGGGAGGGGGGAGGGGACTTTAAGAAATTAAGAAAAGATCTAATTAAAAAATTGAAAAAAGCCGGGCGTGGTGGCGCACGCCTTTAATCCCAGCGCTCGGGAGGCAGAGGCAGGCGGATTTCTGAGTTCGAGGCCAGCCTGGTCTACAAAGTGAGTTCCAGGACAGCCAGGGCTATACAGAGAAACCCTGTCTCAAAAAACCAAAAAAAAAAAAAAACAAAACAAAAAATTGAAAAAAACATCTACGAATTTGAAAAAAAAAAAAAAAGAAAGAAGAGTTGATCTTGTGAATGAAGTTTAGTTAAAGAATTCAGACTTGATCCTGCAGGATAAATTAGCTTCTCTCCAACTTCAGGAAGGTTAGCAATATTCCTATTTGTCTTCTCTCTGGGACAGTTTTTAGCTGTCTTCAGTTTGGGTTATAAAAATGCCTCAGAGTCGCCCTGTTAAACAATAGCCTCATCTACTGCTTGTGCTGACTGCTGTGTTTATAAATTCAGGACTTTTATTCTTTCTTAGCATAATCAATCAGGCAACATATAATCTCGTATACTGATACTTTATAAATGAAATGGTTCTGTAATACCTATTTCGCTCCATCTTTTATTCCTTTCCCCATCTCTTCCACCAAGGAATTTAACTCAGTGAAGATATTGAAATGATTTGCAGATGTAAACATTTTCTCTTTGAAGTTTGAGAATTCATCATATAGTTATATGTTTCTGATACAATCTAAGGATTCTGCTGTTATTGTTATTTTATTTGAAACAAGGTCTTACAACGTAGTATCGAACTTGCTATAGAAGCTAGACTCTTAGAGATCCACCTATCTCTGCCTTCTGAGTACTGTATTAAGGCATGCACTAGTATGCCCAATTAAATTCTATCCCTAGAAATTTCTATTGTCGTAGCTTCTCAGAAAGTTTCAGCTGCATGACAGCTAAACTTTATTGCACCTGTTGTTTGTGCCACCATACAAGACCTCACATCCCAAAAGCCAGCTGCCTCAGAAGCAATTAATAAGTGCTCTTATTGCAGCAAGTCTATTCCTGGGTCTGGTTTGATTTGACGATATGGTCAGATGTTGTGGGACAAGACTTTCTTGGGGAAATGGAGCATAATGCCATGCCAGATAGAGAGCCCTTGACAGACCAAAGTATGTATACTACCGGAGTCTAATTTGATAAATGAGCTAGTTTTATTTTGTTATTTAAATATATGGGTGAGGAATTACAAGAACAGAAATTCTACCAAACCACTCTCTAGTATACTACATAGACTGCAGGCAGCTCAACAGGTTTGAGAGTGTCCTTTCCAGGTGCCTCAGTTAGCATGAATCCCTTCCAGGCAGCTGAGCAGATTTCAGCTTCTTCCCACCATCTCGTCTGGTCCTAGAGTTTTCTTTGTAGCATTGTTTGTCTGAGAGTAACTCAGCAGCATTTATTTAATTTAATTTATTTAATTTTATTTAATTTTATTATTCTAGGGAGGGGGCCTTGTAAATCTAGTCCATTTCAGGGACTTCCTGATGCCGTTCTAGTTGTTTGCAGGTTAAGGAGGTTCAATAGAAGGCATAATGTTGCAATCCCAGGGAGAATGCTATAAGCCACCAAGCTGTATTGTCTTGTTGTTTTCAGCTTCCATTAGGTAGTAATATTTATTTATATTTGAAAAACAGTAGCCCTATCTATAAATTATTATACACATTTACGAACATGATTGCACACAATTGATAAATTGGTGTTTCTTTTGCAAAGATACTTACCTTCTGTAAAATAAATCTCAGGATCAATGTACTTAGTCCAGAATGTCATGAGATGAGGAACTTAAAACTATGTATCCTTTATCTCAAAGTAGGAGAAATCACTTTCCAGCTGCAGTTTGCAGTTTTCTTCAGATGATCTCAGTCATTGGCTAATACAGCTCTGGCTAGAAATGTGTCTAGGACCCTGATGCAGAGGCTTATCTCTCCTCACTGGGATTAGGGAATTTAAGGTACTGATCATAATTAAACCGTGTCTTACTATGTATTTGGGGGTGAAGGGTTTTATCTCCAGATTTAATATTATAAAACTTCTTTATGTTTGTTATTTTAAAGAACTTGATTCTGGCATAGTATGTACTCATATATTTCTACTGAAAAAGTGGTGAAAAACTAGTTACCTTCTAATGCTTAATATATTACATTACTTCTCTTATAAAAAGACTTGAAGGTTTTAAGGGTTTTCATTACACTGACAGACCATAATTATCCAAATATGGACTTTGTACTTTTTATATATATTAAACTATTTTAGTTAATTTCTCCATAAAATGTCTGAAGTCACATGCTTCATTTTTATTTCCTTATAAATTTTGCTTGAGGAATAGAACATAAAATAATAATCACTTTCATTTGGAACAGTCTCCCATAGCCTGTAAAATGTTGATGTATGTCAGAATAATTTTTATGGTCATTGAGGATAACTCGAGACCAAAAGGATAAATGCTACTTTTTTTCTTGAAATATTTAGATCTTTGTTTAATTTTAAAGCACACTAGCTTACACTGAGTGTTATTTGTGAAAATATGTCTCTAATGATGTCAGCAAGATTCTAGTAATAATGTCACTACACCTTAGATTTCTCACTGGATCACAGTGAAAGAGCAAAGCCATAGAGAAAGGAAGGGAAACTAGAAATGGAAAGCTCATGCTTCTGAGACGCTAATAGATGCTTTTGGTCTAATGAGCTATAAAATGTATATTTTAAGGCTCCTTAGAATTAAAGCAAACGTCTTACTTAGGTCAGGTATCTTACTAATGAGGAACCTTGATGTTCTCCTGGCCTCTATTCCCTTTGCCTTTAGGCTTCTGCTTTGTGTCTTCTTCTGAATCTCTGAAATGTTTTGGGGAATTCAATATGGCCCTCTGAGACTCTGGTGTTGGAAACCAAATCCAGTTACTCTTCAACAGCCATAACTCTTCTTACATGCTGAAACACCACTTTAGCCCCATCATATTTTATTTATCCATCCATTATTGTCCAAACACAACAAGAAGGCATGTCACTGACTAGCAACAGTAACTGATTAGATAGACATGGTAATGCATGCATGTAATTGAGCCAGTAATGATGTGGTCACAGGGATCACAAGTGTTAGGACATTTTGGGTTATGTAGGAATCTCTGAGCCAAGCATGATTACACAGGACCCTTCCTCAGAAAAAACAAAAACAAATCATCAAAAAGGGGGAAAAAAACCCACAAAATAAACTGGCTTTTAAAATTATCTCAAATCCTACGTAGATATTTCAGAAGAAGATAAATGGTCAAAACTATATGAGATGGTTCGTGATATCACAAGTCATCAGAGAAATGCAAATACAATTCAGAATTATGTTTTTGTAAAGGTCAAAATATTTTCATTTTCTATTTATAAATATATTTTTAACTGAAATAGAATTACATTACTTTCTCCAGCCATTCCCAAATATCTCTCTTCCAATCCCTTCCATGTCCCACCCCAACTTGAGAAATGCTTTTCTTTTCTTTTATTACATGCACAGATATGTATGTGCATAAATGTATAAATACACCCATTGATTCCACTTTTGTATAATTTTAGCCACAGTAACTATAAAGAATACCAGGTTATTGGCTCAGAACATTTTAATTATTAATATTAATATATGCAATCATAAAGTTAAAATGTAACCAACACCTCGCTAGTAATTTAATGCCTGAAATAATAACCTTCATTAGTTTCAGGATTCCATTGTCTCATAGTGTATAATTGTCAATACCTTAATTACTACAATGACCTAATTAATTCAAAGGCCGGGCATCTCTGAAACATTTCATGCATCTCTTCATCCTGAATAAAATTACCTATTGATTCCAAGTTGTGGTGACACAGTGAACATATAAAAACACTTTTTAGATAGGGAAAGAATAAAGCATAAAAATGACTGTGCTCTGACAGCAGCATAGGGTATTCATGATGCGTGTTCTGGTTGTATGTTGCATGAGCCTCTTCATATGTAATATAAGAGCTGGAGGAAAACAGCTCAAAATTGG
The DNA here is from genome assembly GCA_902729485.2 of Mus minutoides. Lineage (NCBI taxonomy): Eukaryota > Metazoa > Chordata > Mammalia > Rodentia > Muridae > Mus > Mus minutoides. The sequence goes on along the minus strand of LR750304.1, from coordinate 508,872 downwards.
CTCATTCTAAAAGGCTAGCAGAAAACACCACAAACTGTGCATGACTTTCAGGTGGGGAAAAAAAACACTATAGATTCTTGAGAAAAAATAATGCACAGGGCAATATATTAAGAAGTCATTAAATAAAATAAATAAATTCAATGTAGATGTTTATATTTTGGAGAAAGTATAATTTTAAAGAAAAATAAATTTCTTTTATAAAGACCTTATAAAATGTCCTTATTTAACTGTCATGCAAGATAATATAACATGCATTTTCAATAATAGTAAAAAAGAATAAAACTTAACGTGTTTCATTTTAGATACCACAATTTTGTTTTTTATAGATAAAATAATCCAATTCTTACATAAAATAAAATTATCATCCTTAATTTATTAATGTCAGGCTTAGAAAGGAAAGATTACATGTCCTAATGCTTATTATTAGGCCTAGTCATGCTACATGCTACATGTAGTATTGTGGTAACTCTTTATAAGAGCAGGAAGATATTTTCTTTCAAAATGCAGGTGTCTTGCATAATTCAGAAAATATTTTACAATAAAAGGTCATTAAAATAATGTCTAATTGAAAGGAGAACTGTCCCTTTGGATCGATTTACATACTGTTTTCTTATTCTGTCCTGTTTGACATGTTAATAAAACCCAAACCAGAAGCTATAAATGTTTATTTTAAAAGAGATACAAGATATAAACTAGCACATATAAATAGTGACAGTATTTTTAAAATGATTCTAAAATAACAACAGTTTCAATACTTCTCAAGATCCTCAATCTGTCATTCCTATAAAATAAATTTTGGGGATAGTTCAATATTAGCTTAAAAGGTCCAGCTTTCCCACTTGTGTTAATCTGCCAGCTGGTTGTGTCTGATAGATTTTTCCATCACAGTCAATCTGTGTTCCCTTGCTTAGTTTCTAGCTGGAGTCAAGCGATAAACAATGACAACATATATCTTTCTGTACAGGTTGGCAATTGGGGTTATGTTGGAGGCTAGGTGCTCCTGAATTGTCCTTATGATTCACAGACCTGCTGAGAAAACTGAGGAAAGAAACGATGTACTTACAGAAACACCAATGTATTTCCTAAACTGTGTCCCATAAAGCAGTCTTACCAAAGGATGAGAAACAAAAGCCTTTTTTTTTTTTCAAGTATAAAAACAGTGTCATTTGATAAGCTGGAGCAATTAAACCATTTTAGGAAATGTGTTAATTTAGAAAGTAAAATTTGATGAAAGAGTTCCCCGAAGTTTTCTTAACTATAATCTTTGTCGAAGTACTTTGGTCAGCCTCTTTTTTTCCCAGACACTTTTCAAGCTTTATTTCCTCATTTCACTTGCACAGATTTAATTTTAAATGAGCTCATGCTCAGACTGAATTGAGTCCAATGTAACATAGATAACCATGTAGCATACTGTATATGGTTGGCAGTAGCCATCACTATATGATCTCTACAAAGACAGATGAGTTCACTGCAATCCCCGTTTTATATTCTTTGAATAGGATAGGTAATCAAAGTGGGGGGGGTACAAAGATCTGTAGGTGAAGCTTGTGTGTCTACATTTGTGCTAAGCTCCTCATACCCTTTCCTATAACCCCGGATAAGACTGGCTCATCTTTTTACTTCCTAGTCTGTTCATTAGCCAAACATCTTTGGTCTCAAATCAAAATACTATACTTTATTTGTTTCCCCAATTATTTGTTTCCCCAAATAGCATAAAGTGTATAGTAATATTTTGTGTCTCTTCAGGAATTGTTTACTCTACTGTTGTAAATGAAATGGCAAATGTTTGGTATTAATTGATTGACTCTGCTAATATATAATACACTATCAGATACAGAAGGTACACTTTTAGATAATGATGACCCTAGATTATAAACGTTCACCCATACCTTTTTGTTTACCATTTAAGTTTCACAGTTTATTTGATAAAATATGATTGTTGTAAGAAATGGATTTATGTCATCCTTTGTGGTTACATGTGGATTTATATTAAGCATATATAAACACATATATACAAGCTAGTGTACTTATGACAATCCTGTGTTTTATTGTAAAATGTTTCAATAATGACCATATAAAATGGCATGGTGTATTTTCCTTTACTAAATACATCTTTTCTAATATGTTGTCCAAACCAATATACAGAACTCTTTTCTCTTCAGGATGTACCATTTTAGTAACTGTGACATACTCTCTTTGTATTTTGACGTGCTGTTTTCCCAAAACTTGTACAGCATTGTTCCTGGGTCTTGGTTCTTTGGATGTGCATTCTAATGTTGTTGCTGGTCAGCTTCTGTCCAGACAGACAAGAGAAACAGAGCAAGCATGGTCTCATGTGGAGATCTATTTACCATGTCTTTTCTATTCTGCATCTAAATTACCCCCTTAAGAGTCAAGGGCAAATTTTGAGCAATATAACTGGATTGATTCTCCCAAAATCTGCAATGCCAGTAATTCTTCCTCAAATATTCTTTATATTACTATCACGAGTGAAATAAAATTAAGCAGAAATTACTTTCATGGTCTCCGTGATTTGTACTGAATTGTATATATTTGATGTGAAGCCTTATAAATTAGAAAAAAATATTAATATTTAAAGACTTGAAATAATTATATTATGCTTAGTATTGGTATTTTTATCTGAGAAACATAGATTGACAGCCAGGCAACTATCTTTTTGTTTTTGTTTTATTAATTAATTTTTATATGCAAATATTGCACCCCTCCTGGTCCCTGCAGACAGAGTTCTTCCCCTACCACTCTTCCCTTCACCTCTGATAGGGTGCACCCTTCCCTGGTATCCCCCCACCCTGGGGCATCACATCTCTATAGGATTATGCCCATCGTCTCCCACTAAGACCAAACAAAGCAGCCCTCTGCTACATATATGCCAGGGGCCATGAACAAGCCCATGGATTCCCTTGGTAGCTCATTCTCTGGGAGCTAGCTCTCAGGCAGTTGTCTTGAATCCTATTTTTGTAAAGTGATCACTTTTGAATTTATTAGTTGTTTCTAAATTTTAATTATTAATTACTACACAATAATTTGATGCACTTGGTTGAAAACAGTGTCCTGGTAAATATTGTTGTGTTAACTTTTATCAATAAGACCAGAAATATGTATTAAATAAACTCTAAGTCAAACCAGTGAAGCAGTAATATTGCATCATATGATACAACCTTAGAAACCCTCTGTTGACAGTCAAGGTCCCTGGCTCCCTGTAGGTATTTTAGGCATTGATATTCCATAATGGGCCATAACAGAAGTGTTTAATTGAGACCTGTCTTGGGGCTTCTGGCTTAGATGAGATAATTTTCGTAGGTTTATTTTCTTAACTGCTTGGTTGCTACTGCATACTAACTATAGTGAATTGTTTATAGTAAGATTGCCTGTACAGTTTTGTGAATCACAAAACATGACACATTGTCTTCATAACTTGAAGAACAAAGTATTTTAAATATATCATACACATACTCTCCTTTCTTCTTCAGTACAAAGATTGTCAAGTAACTGTCATTGGACTTTGATATACTTCCCTAAGAATTTCCTAGTAATTGAAGGTGACACAGACCTAGAATTCTAGCTACTTGAAATGCTATGACAAAAAAGATCAGAAGTTCAAAATCATGATGGGAAATTTAGGGAATAGATAGATAGATAGATAGATAGATAGACATGTAGATAGATAGATAGATGTTAGATAGACATGTAGATAGATAGATGTTAGATAGACATGTAGATAGACAGATGTTAGATAAATAGGTAGATAGATAATAGATAAATAGGTAGGTAGGTAGGTAGGTAGGTAGGTAGGTAGGTAGGTAGATAGATAGATAGATAGATAATACATAGATAGATGATAGTCAGAAGATATATATATATATATAGTTGTTTACCAAGTACAAAACCTTAGGTTTATTCTGTCATTGTTTTTTTTTTCTCTCTCTCAATCTCTGTTTACACACACAAACATACACAGCATCCATATAACAAAAATTTGCATGCTATATAAATTTCTTGAAAAACAACTTATTGGAAATTTATAAAATGTGAAATCAATGTTTAAAATTCAAGTTGTTTATGTGAAGAAGATATTTAGTACTGACTGAAAATGGTAACTGAAACACAGGGTAACTAGGGCAAAGTCATATTCTCAAGAGCTGTTCCTTCCCTTCTATTCCTCTTTCTCCTGAAAATCTTAACAGATAATATAGGTATCCTTACCTATGAGGAGTTAAAATGCAGTGGATTTGACAGCAACTTCTTCAGTTTTGTACATCTTACTTTTTGGATAGTGATGTTAATTCACTTACTTGGAACTGTCGTTGTTTTTTAGGAAAACTGTTGTAGAAATAACTTGCTCCTTTTTCTCTGTTCACAACACCATGTCACTGTAGACAGACCTGGTTCTTTCTCTGTTTTACAGGTTTTTGTCTCCCGAAAAAGGAGATGATGTTTTCCCAATCTTTATTACGGTATCAGTTGCTCTGACAATGATCGCATTTACAAGTTCTTGGGAGGAAGTAAGATTATGTGGGTTTTGAATCAAACATTGTAGTTGTGCTTGTGGCACAAACGGTTTGGATATTATGTCATAGCTGTTAAGCAGGTAATTTTGTACAAAATTGCCAAAAGTGAAACTCAACCCTGAACAGGGACAATCCTTCCTAACCATAATCAGTCTTTAGATACTCAGACACATGCACATGCATGAACACACCCATGTACCCACATATACACATACAAACATGCACACATGCACATATATAGATACATATACACATGAACATACGTCAACACATACACATGCACATATATAGAGACCTACACACATACATATACACACAGAAACATGCACTATACACATATACACATGCACATACACACATACATATGCGTACACAAACACACATACAACTACACACAAGCACACACACACAGAATAATTAACTATTAATGGTTAAACATCTGAAGTTTCTGTATAAGAGATGTGGAATATACTTCTCTTATCTTTCATAAGATTTTAAAATTCTTTCAAGACTTTTAATCGAGCATTACTGTTGTAAGTTTTTCTGTAATGTATGAAGTACTTGCTTTGCTCCTGAAGATTTCCAAGATAATAGTTTATAGATTCCTCTAGCAATGAAGCCAGTGGCCTTACTCCACACTCATTCAGAGAAAACATGAATACAGTAGGTCATTGGTAGCTAGTGTCTGTGAAAATGAACACTATACATGGCTCGTGTCAGATGGCAGTTAGTCAGTAGAAAAATTATTGAGGCTCTGTTCTTATATGATTCTAAGAAGCAGATTGCTTATCTCCTTGTGTAGTTAGTTCTTATCTTTTTATTACTTGCCAACATGTAAATTAAGTAGCAATGATGATATGAGGAATGCTCCATCCTATTGACTAGCCATGATGCTGCATCAGTATTTAACTGGACTGCTGAAACCCTTTAGACAGAACAAGCATTGGGCCTGAACTGTTCACGCACAAATCTAGTCACATTTTTTGTTTTGTTTTGTTTTAAGAATTATGACCACACTAAATACTACAACAGCTCCATTCCTCAGTTTCCTCATTTGCAGACAGAATTAAAATGCCTCTTTCTAAGGGAGTATTAGGTGAGCAACAGTACTTTTCTATAGTTCACACTAGGGAGTTAGTATGTGGGATATTCTTAGCTCAGTGGAAGAATGAGAAGGGATTAAATGAGTTAGTTCCTAGCTGGGAGTGGTGGCGCACGCCTTTAATCCCAGCACTGAGATTAAAGTTAGTTCTTATTAAGAGGTCTTCTGTCTTTTTTGAATCTTTAAATTTTGGTTCATGTTCCTATTTCACATGGATTTATTTGTTTGGAACAGCTTTCTGTTATATTTTGAATATTCCATCTGTAGCTTACTTACCCTTCTTGATTTGTATTTCTCATAGAAAAAAGTAATATAAATGACGCATCAAAGGAATTATTATTTTTGTCCAAGTTTTAAATGATCATTTTTGTCTTTCAAAAAATCTCTCAAAATTCTGAAAATATTTTGAGAATCTGTGAGTTCATTTGGTGTGTGAGAATTGAACTTCCTGACTTCATACACTTTAACTCTGAGTGACCTTCCCAACCCCATATTATTATTTATAAAGAGCAAAGGATTTATACTGGGTGTTGTGTATATAATGTGACATCCATCCTTTTTCATTTTAAATGATCTGATTGTTGATAATTGAATTATTTTCCATAATATTTACACAGGTTATTGGTGATGCTTTAGTTTAAAACTAGTTGCTTTGATTTATGGTTACAAATATCAATGGCGACAGATCTTTATCTTATTCAGAATCTCTTGGAAATAATCCCCATCCTGGAGCTTTGTAGGATTTCAAGTGAGGTTAACTCAAGGGCATTTCCACAAGAAAGTGATCTTGTAGAAAATATCAGTCTATTTTGTGGATGAAAGATGTACTGCCCTAAAGCCCCAAATAGCAATATTCATTAAATTCACATTTGTTCCTAATATTGATAAACATTTACTAGAACATAACACTGTCAGAAAGACAATTAAATCAGACTTTTATTCAAGAAAAGTTTCTCATTCACATTTCCATCCTAGATAATTTGCTTCCTAACAAAAATAAGAGCAATTATTTAAAATGTAATTATGGAGATAGGCATCTTTTATCCAAACATACCATTTCATTGTTTGTTAACCATCTCAAAAATGTAGACTTTGGCATTTCTTTGTTCAATGGATGCTTAATGTAACTTTAAAAATAATTCTAACATTAAAATCACTTGAAAATAAATGAAATAAAAATGAACTTGGTAGTTCATTGAATTTTGCTATCTTACTATGATATCTCTGGAGCTAATAAGAGCTTACCGGGAAAAATGAAGACATTACAAATACCAGCCAAAATGCCATAACTTTCTTCATAATTCCCTCCACCTTCCCAATTTAATAATTTTTCCCATGTCTTTTTACCCCGCCTTGTCTGTTCTTTTTGATATTATCTTCTGATTGATTATTTTCTTTAACTCTGAAAAAAATACTGTCAACAACAGTGCTATTTATTATGGTTCTTGGAGCCAAATAATATGTATCTTAAATAGCAGTTCAGTATTTGAAAGGCCCCACCACATTAATTCTGATAGATATCTTAGAGACTTTACTTGCCCAAGGAATTTTTTTCTCTGCTTTTTTCTTCTGCATTGCATGGTCAATTTAACCTAAAGCCACTCACTGCAGCTTCTGATCCCATTCCCCTTTTCACTCAGAAATTCTCCAACTCATATCGAGTGCCCTTCTAGCTCCCTGACACACAAGGGTAATCTCATTTCCCACTCATAACTCAACTTTCAAACATAAATTCCATCATTAAGTAAGAATAAGGGCTTTTCTCTTTTATTGAATTCCTACTTTTTCCAGGAATCATTATACATTCTTAATATATATTACCTTTACTTAATTTTTAGACTGCATGGTAAAATAAGCATTAAATTCAGATATGAACAATAAGGTATATAGAGTGTAGATAATTTGACACCTCCAAGAAAATGGACCAAAAGCTGATTCTTGCATCTTTCAAAATGTACAGAGTGACCCACATTTATGCTACTTCTTATGGTTCAATTTTTTTTTATGTTTTGTCCTTTATGATAGTAGACAAGATAAATTTTTAAAAGAAAATTGGGACTATTTGAAGAAATGAAAGAAACTAAACTGTCATCTGTCTTAAGTCATATATACATATATATATATATATATATATATATATATATATATATATATATGTATATATGACTAATTTTATTTCTGCCATAGTATATTTGACTTGAATGTGTTATAAAATATATATCTATCAATATAAGATATCACTGCCAAATTCATAATAATACCTTCCTATCTAAAAATCTCATTAATGTTAATGAATACATTTTTAACCATAAATAGCATATTAACTGCAAATCAGTATTAGGATCTTTTAGACATCTGACAAGGTGTTATGAAAATCTGGAAAATACATTATTTTGGGTAGTGTCATAGTTGGATTTACCTAAATGGAATTGGTTTATTAATTCAGTGACTCAGTATATCAACATCTGCAGATATCCATAGTAACTGTATAGAGGTCTATATTAGGACTAAGAATCAGGTACATACGTTTCAAAGCAGTTTGAGAAGTTTAGAGCAGTATGCAGAACTATAATTTTAAAGAATGGACTCTCTTTAAATCCTTCGCCCTTGTTGTAGGGATAGAGTTTCCAATTATTTCATGTCCTGACATATTTCATGCCACTAATTTGAATTCACTTTTCTTTGCATTACCTTTTTTGAGCTTCCTGCCACATGGCTACAGTTCTGCAATATGTTATCATTTACAATCTCTAATTTTGCCCTTATTCCAAACCATTCATTTTCCCACTGCCATTTTTCTCATTTAATGTGAACAGATGTTTTAATGTGACCAAATGTTCAGTGCACACATAGCATACAAAAATGTATGAATAACTATTTTAAAACATTAAAAATTATTAGATTATGTTCCTTATAGGTCTTCAAAGGAGGACAGAACTATTTTTATAAATATATGAGTAAAACATTCAAGTCCTTATTTCTAGTTTAATTTTGTTAGTAGTTATTTTGTATATGTTATCCTCAAACAAGTACTTAAAGAAGAGAAAGGTCTTTGAACCTTGTGATAATTCTTAATTTTCATTTGTTTTTGTTTTGTTGTTGTTGTTGTTTTCAAGACAGGGTTTCTCTGTGTAGCCCTGGCTGTCCTGGAACTCACTTTTTAGACCAGGCTGGCCTTGAACTCAGAAATCCGCCTGCCTCTGCCTCCCGAGTGCTGGGATTAAAGGCGTACACCACCACTCCCGGCTGGATAATTCTTACTTTTCAAAGCCAAGCTACACGGGGTAATCTTAGTGTTATGGAATCCATATGAGAAGTAACAGGACAACAACTGTAGGTCCTTAGTTATTTCACCATGAGCGAGGACCGCACCCACTTGCACATTTGAGAATTGGCTGCAGATAATATTAGTGTTGAAAACATGGATATTTGTAGGCTTCAAATTTATAAATTGTTAGTTACTTTAGGAAAAAAGTTTCAATTGATATTAACTCTTTTAAGACTCATTTTGCCTCAGCTCAATGCTTTTTCTATCAAACTTATTAATATCTTATAGAATGGTGACGGGAGGGACCCATGTGATCATCTTCAGCTTTTTCCCCTCACTGCCCCCCAGTCTTTTCCTTAACAATACTATGTAGGACTCCCCATTGATAGCAGCCATTCCAGGGACAATTACTTTGGGCAAGACATTTTGGGGCAACTACATCCTACGTTACTGTTCAGGCTCCACTTCACCATCCTTAGCTGTGTGATCACTACTGGTGGATTCTCAGAAGGGGAGGAGAGGCAAGAAAGGCCTGGAGTGAAGAGATCTCAGACTGCAGTGAGCACAGCAAGGGTAGACCAGAGAGAGGCAGCATCAATGAGGCAGCTCATTTTAATGGGGGACACAAAGGGTATTTAAACCATTGGGGAGCAGTGATTGGGGCTTGTGGGGTGAGTGTGGTTAGGCAGGGTACTGGAGATATTTCACGCAAGCCCAGGGATGCGATCTTACTCCCGCTGATCTCAGAACGAGATTTCTAGAATTTAGACATACTCTTCTCTTGTTCCCGGACTGAGGCTGCCCCCCACCTCCCAGTCCCAAGGCACCCCAGCCTCACACATCCATCCTTAAGGCATAGATTTTGATGCTTGGCAGCAGTGTATACTGACAACTGTGGAATAGGCATTAGCAGTTCATAGGCATAGTGCATGCTGTGATATGGGGCTTGCAGCATCCTTTATCTTTCTCTTTTCATTGCTTTTGAACAGGATTGTTTTCTAAAAGTTTTAATCAAAGTTACTTATATTTTAAAAAAATATATATGAGTTTGTTTAGATGAGTTTCTGATAATGTGAAAGCTACAAAAATAAAATTTTCATTCTTGAGGAACAAATATTCAGAGAATAAACAGGTATTTATGTGCATGTCAATTATGAGCAACCTGGACATTAAAATTTTTGTGTATATTTTATACTGGTCATTTTGTCTTAATTATATATTAATTTCACTGAATTTTAAATAAAGTATGTTATTGCATATGAAGCAATATGGCGTTTATCATACCTGTAACATTCTATTACATACATTTATTCATTTTTGAAGGTTGTTAAACTTGGTATTTGCACTCATACAGACAGACTAGGTAATATTCTCTTAATTGTACAAGAAAACTGAGGCACTACAATATTAAAGGCTAACTAACTGAAGGTTAGCGAATGCCAGTAGGACAAGTAATTGAGATAAGGTGGCTGGTTCCCAAATCTATGCTAATATCTGCCCTACAATTACATTATAAAACTCTGAAGGTTTGACTCATCATAAAGTCAGGTATTTGAGAAAAAAAAATATTTTGAATCTGGTAAAATGAGGCCTATTAAAACTTAAATATGAGCCGGGTGGTGATGGCACATGCCTTTAATCCCAGCACTTGGGAGGCAGAGGCAGGCAGATTTCTGAGTTCGAGACCAGCCTGGTCGACAAAGTGAGTTCCAGGACATCCAGGGTTACACAAAGAGACCCTGTCTCAGAAAATAAATAAATAAATAAATAAATATGTATTATTCAAAATTCTTAGAACTAAGTGTTTTATATTTAATATTTTATATTTATAGATTTAGGAATGTTTGCATATGCTTAATGACCTAGCTTGGGGGTGGGACCTAGGTTCTAACATAAAATTCATTATGTATCATCTCTCTTTTGTACTTAGAGTATTATGATAACTTTGTATAGTGCTCTCTTTCTGCTGTGCACTGATGGTAAACTATCACACTGTGGTATGGAATTTCCCTCTTTTGGTGTTACGAAATGCTCAAAGAATTTTGGAGTTTGAAACATTTTTAATTTGGAATTTCATATTAATGATGCCCAACCAACTTGTAATACATTCTTCAGTAATTCTCTTTACTTTGAAAAGTACCTTTTAAATATATCTTGTATTATACTCCATTATCTGAAAAGTTTGAAAATGTACTTTATTCATTATGGCTGAAAACAATTGAAGGAATTTAAAATAAAGACTCAATTTGTAGTAGATTGATAGATTTAAGGGCGATGAATCTAAAAACGGCGATCAATATTTTTTTTTCATGTAAATCTCACCAAATGTTTAAAAGGAGACAACCACAACAGTCTAGTTTGCACAGTGAACATCTATTGCAGGGTCCCACATTATCTAGAGCTGTAGGAAACAGGTACATGGCTAATTCAACAGTGATTAGTGCTCTCTGATAGATGGATGAGTTCATTGGATAAGGTCATGATGTTGAGCATTACCAACTCGCTGGATGTCTAGTTGTTTATTCTATTTTATTTTAATTCTTTACTCGAAGTGGTTGCCTATAATCTCTACTTTTGAAGGTGGAGTCTGGAGCATCAAAAACTAAAGGTCATCCTCAGCTGCATAGTGATTTTGACGTTAGCCTGAATAACCTAAGGCCCCTGTAGCAAAAAAACAAAGCAAAGCAAAGTAAAGCAAAACCCCAAAAACACCGATAACAATACCAAAGAATGTTTAGAATAGCATAAAAAGAATACAGTTTTAGGTATGGAGTCATGAAAATTATGATTTAGGCTGTACTTCAACTTGATTATAAGTATTGAGGTATTAGATAATAAAGCGTAAAGAGAATCATCTAATATAAACATAAATATTGAATTAATGAGCTTATAAAATTATTTTAAAATGCTCTCAATATTTAGGAAGCATGAATTTCAAAACTCTTATTTTTAAAAACAATCTACACAAATGGTGATAAGTGAAAATATTTATTCTAATACTAAGTGAATATTTTATTTAGGGAAAATATTTGCACAAATCAAACTCCCTAAATCTGCATTTACATATTAACATTAGAATATTTAAGTTAATTTGTCCAGTAGAGACAGAATTATTTCACACAAGCTTGAGGCTGGGATATAAACTGGTAATAAATTCATAAGTACTGTCTTTCAGATTGTTTATTCATTTTGTTCATGACGTCTCTGACCATTAAAATGAAGAAGAGGAAATTAGGTTTTAGACACAAAACACAAGAATTATTCAAGAAACTAACGTGAATATCTTCGTCGCTTAACTACTTTTTTTCTTCTGTTCTGTTTTGCAGGTGTCTGACTTGGGATATCAGTGTTTATTTTTGAGGAATTTTTCTTTCTTTTTGTGTTTGGTTTGTGATCATTGATATTGGCGTACAGAAGAGGAGCCAGAAGTCTATTGTTTTGGTTTCACTTCAGACCAGCCATTCCTCTGAGAACACAGTCATGTGGCCACCACAGCTGCTCATCCTCACGATGCTATTAGCACCTGTAGTTCATGGTAAGTTCTGTTGATGTCTCGTGGTTAGTATGTTAGTCACGTTTACTCATAACAGATCCTTTCTTTGAAACCATCTCTTTGAGATAGTGTAGATTTTTCTTACCTTAATTGGTATCAGTAAGTATCAAAATATATACTCTGAGCTATAAATTTACAGCTTTTCAGTAGGACTTCTTAAAGACCCCACAGAAATCCAAAAGCAACCTAAAAGATTTATGTACTTTTTTTTCATTTTAAATATATCTTCTTCATATTTTAAGCTTTGATTTACCAAGATATGGGAAAAATTCACCCGAATAATTAACAACACACTTTAGTATATATTTAGTTTGCTTTTTTTTTTTTTTTTTTTTTGTACTCAAAACCTTTTTTATTTCGGAAAATGAGCATTTGGGAGAGAGCAGAATTTGCTTTCCATAAGAAGCAATTCTTTGTTTTTGATTGGTGTTTATTACTATATACAACCTTTAAACACAAAATGCAAAGTCATCTATCACTAGAAATGTGTAATTCTCACTACATAACTTCTTAAATATAAAATGAACAACATGCCAACTTTTATAAAATGGTAATTTTACAGAAAGTACTGATTAAACTCATGATAGATTATGTTCCATTGTTCATGTAGAGTTCCTGGTAGTTAGCTTACTATGAGAATTTAGAAATTATGTACCTTTAAAAAATTTTTCAAGATTATGTATTTATTCCACATGGGTAGGTAACCTATATTTTGTCCAACTTAAAATTTAATATTTATTGAATTTCACTAGAAGCTAAACTCAAATTTCAAGTTTTGTATATGTCCCCTTTTACAGTTTAAAGTTTTCTCCTAACATTAAAATGAAAGTGTTAATCTCTCTGTAGTCTCAGTAGTCTCATGGTTCTTACAGCAAAGTGAAAAGACACAGCTTTACATGGCAGTGCTTAAGGGGTATCCTAATAATAGAGGGTAGTGAGCCCCTAAAAAGAATCTTCAGCTTCATTAACAACTTGGGGTTTTTAACTGGCCCATTGAAATCAATTGTAACTGCAACGTCTCTGAGTCTAGCCTGTTTTTCAAAACTGGAGCATGCATTGCATGACGTCTGTGTAAATAGGATAAAATAACTTCTGTGTTTTTTGAAGTGTTCCTCTAAAGTTAATGCACTCGGTATACTCAGCTATAACAAGTCTCTAAAAGGCAAAAATAGCTTTTAACTTGCAAGTTAAAAGTAAAATCTTCAGAGAAACACCTTGTTTTAAGGGGGAGATTTATCAGTCATTTATTAATAATTTCTTAAACCAGGCACTGATGTAGCTCTTATACAGTCTTAAATTTTTTGATAAATATTAAGAAAAAAAGTAATTTAAAATCAGCTTCTTTTTCTAGCTATCAACATAAATAAAGCTATTTAGATTATACTTTTTACTTAAAAATCTAAAATATTTATTATATTATTCTGTGGATTAAATAAACAACCTCCACAGAACATGACTTCATACACGAATTCCCTTTAACATCATGTGTGACCCACAATTTATTTTGTTTTAGTAATTGTATCAGTGTGGAATTACCTGATCATGAGAGGTGATCCATTTAATGTTGATAATCAGAAAGAGTTATAATTGTACATATATTAATATACATGAATTTATATTCAGAAAGTCACTGTAAAACTACTGTTAGAGGTTGATTAAAATAGCAGAAATAGTGATGTAAGGGATGTCATCATTTCATAATCTATATTTTTAATGCTCTAAAACATATACTTCCTATGTACTAGTTATCACTAATCATGGATAAGCCATAAGTCAAGAGTCTTTGTTTAGGGGCCGTTGTCTGATTGAGTTCTTAAGCAAACACAGAGAGAGAGAGAGACAGAGACTGACAGACAGACACAGAGAGACAGAGAAGCATAGAGATGGAGAGACAGAGATAGATTGAGAGAGAGCCAGAGCCAGAGATACAGACAGTGAGAGAAGAGAAGAGAAGACAGGCAGACAGAAACAGAGTAAGGATATCAGAAACTCTGAGCAATAAACACTTTTAAAAATTGTTAGTATTCTCACTTTATGTTTGCACTAAGAATCAAATTTATCTTGTTTTATATCTAGACTACCTAAATCACCTTAATGTTGTTTATCCATAGCAGCCCAAGTAATATTGAGGTTTTTCCAAGGATAAGTTTATCTTTTCTAGTTTTATCCTCTTAGCTTTAGCTTACGTGATGCCCTTTCTAACCTTGCAGGAAATAAAGGGCTTTAATGATCAGTTTTGATATCCAGATTGCTCATAAATGGAGAAATAAACCAGTGATTAGAGCTCAGATATAACAGAATAGAAGTTAATAGTGTTCCTGCCAATCCAGGCTCAATGAAATACTGCATAATTTGAACCATCAAATGGTAGAACTAAAATGTATGCTACCTAATAAAATCTGTTTTTCTCCCCCCAAACACATTCATTTGTGGTACCTCCTCTTTACTCTTCTGAGTTCCAGTGAAGTTGCCCTTTAGAAAAAACAGAATACACAGTTCTGAATAGTAACTTGGTTGGAAGTCCCTTCTACAGAGCAAATAATCAGATGTATTGCCTACTGCTTCCATGACCGCAAATGTAAGATTATTAGATTCAAGGCCTTCCTCACAACACTTCCATGGCTTTGTTACCATAACCTGTTACTACCATTGTGATTTGTTATGAATGATATATAGAAGTGCTGAATGGCAAAGTACTTCTACTAGGATTATCAACAACAAGAAAATTCTGAATAAGGATCTTCTTCATTGGCGCAGGTCTTACTACCAGCTAAACCCAATTGCAATCAAAGCACTCCTCATAACATGCACTATCTTGGTAATCTGAGAGCAAGTGAGGCAGACATTTCAATCACCTGACTGTCTATATTCTGAGATCAGACTGATTAGGTTTCTAAAGTCAGAAGTAAATGTTGAAAAAAAAATCAGCTCTGCCAATTACTAGCTTTGGTACCCTTCTCAGAAACTTGTTAATATCAACGATTACATAAAGCCTGTGCTTGATACTAAAGATACAGGGATAGAGAGGTACAGATTTATATGTCTGCCATTCAGGAGCTTTTGAGAACCTTAAAAAACTGTAAGCCTAGTTGTTGTCTAGAAGATGAAAATTCTTGCAGGATTATATTTAGTAAGAGATAAATAATAAATGTAGAACTCCCAGTGTAGTGGTAGGCATTTAATAAATCTTCCATCATTTTTCTATGCCATATTTACCTTGAAGTCAATCTAAACTCCTAAGCAGTAAGCAAGCCATGTGCAAAACTCTATCCTTGCCATTAACCTGAGCATTGGGTAAACAGTCAAACAACAAACATAAAACTTATTTGACTTGAACCATGGGATTCAAGGTTTGTTTGGAATTCTAAAATATAAAAACACACAAAATACTATTATATTATTGTTATTATCCAGATAAAAAATATTACCAATATGTAGTGATACATCTCTCTCACTTCTTGAAATAGTGAGAAATAATTGTCAATCGGCCACTCTTGTTTGATCTACACTTAGATTAAAATTAGAAATAAGATAAAAGACTAATCCTTATAATCTTGTTCTTAGTTGAATAACCTTCTCACTGCTTCACATTGCCTGACCAGCATTTTCACCAAGAGACAAAAATAATCAGTGCATACACATTATACATGTTTGTATATATGCAGGTGTAAATAGTGTCGCTGGTTATATGTTATCTGTTCACAGTCTGTGTTTCCGTGCACCTCTGTATTTCTCCTTTTCTGTTTTCCATTATTTTCCCCTTCCTCAAGTGCCATCAGATATATATCTGCCGTAGAGCAAGACTGAAAGAAGTTGAAAAGTGATGTAAAGTTCTTGGCTTTTCAAGGGTTGCATCAAAATCAGTCTATTTTGAATCATTTTATAGATGTAGTCCAGAGAAAGGAAAGTTGGAGGTATCAAAACTAGCAGTAATGTGTGTGGCTGGGGCTTTTTCAGAGTGAGAATGAGCCAGGGCATTGAGCATACTCATTACATCTCTAGGTCTTTATTGATCTGAATAGGCATAGAAATAGTCATGTCATAACCCCTCCATCATTTTCCTATGCCTTATTTATCATGAAGTCAGTGAAGTCCACACCAGCTCCCCACCACTTCACGATGTGCTTTTAGACAGAGTATGCCTTGCACAGGAATTTGCAATTCCTTTCTCACAGGTTTTCCAGTAACATAGATTACAGGATTGCACTATTACCCTTAGCTCCTGGGACTCCTTCTGATTGACAGTTATAGCACATCAAAGTCTAGTGGGAGACCTCAAAGTAGGCTATCCTGTCCTGGTCTGTAACTACTTTCAAGTGCCAATGGTTTGAGGTTTCAAAAGGGGACCGTGGTGCTAAGATATATTAGCTACTTGCCAATTTATTCAGACTTTCCTTATAATTATACTGACTCACCACCAAGAAGATGAAAAATGTGATCAATCAGTATAGCATGATGAATGGGAAATTGAATTTTATAGCATCTTCAAAGAGAGAAAAGAATTTTAAAACTTTAGATGTACCTTATGCATGTTTTTCTCCTGAATGTTTATTTATTGTTGTTTAACATATAATCTCTAGTTATATATTTATGGATTTTATAGGCTAATGTGTTACATTATCTCTAAATTACTGATCATGAACAGTACTTAATAAGAACAAAAAGTGCTAAACTGTGTATATATTTATTTATATTTTATATATTTTATTTATATAAAAATAAATTTATAGGTGTATGCTACTTAGTCTATAGTGCTTCTATTAATTTATAGATTTTTAAATTACAGTATATTTTAGATTATAATAGTACAGATTTGACAAGTTCAAATTATATTTTATTACATATTTTGCCTTACCTTTTTTCTATGAAGATATGTCTTATTTTGTGAAGGCATCAGGTTGACTTCTGAACTCTACTTCACTTTGCTATTCTTAGAAGTTCATCGTCCTTGCAATATTTATGTTGCCAGCACAGATGACCTGTAAGAGTAGCAAACATACTTTATAGTCAAGTCCACTGTACACAAAAATGTATGTCATGATATTGGTATGCGAGGGCAATGATAATGCATCCAATATAATCCATATTAGTCATTTTAAAAAAGTATTTCAAAATACACACATTGTATTGTCACTATACTTTCTATTATACCAGAATGTTAAATATTGGTATGATCCTAACACCATGTTTTGCTTATAGCAGTTTATTTAAAAGTTCTTATGCGGAGCTTTACAATTGAAAGACTTTATATTTGCATTTGTACTGGGACTATATGTTTTATGTGGTTTTTCTGTAGTGATCATCTATAAGAAATATGTACATAATAAGAACAAAATAGCACTCTTTTATATTCAAATTTTAGATATTATGACAACTTTGTTGGATTGAAATGTATCTTATTTTAATATCTCTTAGGCTGTGGGTGGAAAGGAACTGCAATCGGGTACTTAATGGTGATTAAATTATAAAATATTTCAACATATAATAGTCACTGCTTCCCTCTTCTTTAGGCTGCTATTCATTTCTTCTTTTGCAGTATTAGAATGCTGCTCACATTTGAAATTTTATGTAAACAGCCATACTATGTATTGCATACATTTCTGATTAGCAAACTGTCTCTTAACAGCCAATCAAATAGTTGATATTTAATAGCAACAGTGCCCTGGTTTGAAAGGAGAGGCCATTTGTATAATTGTGCAATCATTCACAAGGAGGCAGCATTCAAAAGAAGAAGGAATTTGTTCTATTTTTTTTTCCAGGTCTTTTAGCTGATAAATCAATGTTAAACTTTATATTTCACTTTTAATTGCATTTTTATTCTACTTATTGTGTTTTTTACTGAAAAATTGTTAAAGTGCTGGAAATAGTAGGGTGAGGTATTTGTTTGTTTGTTTATATTTTCTGTCAAAGAAAACCTATTGAAAATATGAAGTGTTTTGTCAGGTAAGCTAGTCTAGTTGAGAATCTCTATGAGAAATACATTAGCTGCACTTTCAGAGTAATCAAAGGTCTTCACACAAAAACAGGAATAATGACTTTTGATTAACTTTCTGCTTCATCCATACATATTTTGTATGAATATGAATGTCTTCACGTTTCAGTTGAATATGATCAGTAACATCCAAGACCAAGTAACAATAGTCATGTTATTGATTTGTTTAGCATTTTGGGGGGTGGGGTGGGAATGAATACAAAATCCTATCCCTAGACATAGCAATAAGTGGTCTTAGGGGTTTTGATGTAGTCATGTATGGGTGAAAATATATTCATAAATATTCGGCTTATATTGCTCATTTTAAATAAATATTAAACCTTACACATTTGGTCTTATTTCAAAAATTAAAGTTATTCTATGAAGTAAAGACACTATGACTTTTCAATTCATATCTTATGGCTTAGTAATGAAGAACATAGCCGTGTTACAGTTATAACTAGCATTATAAAGACACATAGTAGTGCATATACCTTATATTAGATACAATTTGAAAACTTAAATAGTTACCATTTTATGGGCTAATGAATGCCTTAGAAAAATTGTAATACATTAAAACTACTGTTTTGCTCTGGTCACTACAATTTGTGTAAAACAGTTCACAAATTTGGCCTGTTATAATAACGAGAAAACATAAGGAGTACAAAAAATATATATTCAACATTGCAATATTATTTTCTGCAATAAAATTAAGTATTCAGAATGTAGTCACTATACTATACTTGGGGTTAAGATGTAGCTTAGACAGTAGAGTGCTTCTGAGTATGTGTAAAGCCCTGGGTTCAGTGCTGAAATCATGTAATACATGGAGTTGGTAGAACATGTCTGTACTCTCGGCAGTCCAAAAGTAGAGACAGAGCAATCAGAAGTTCCAGGTAACCGTACCATGGCTATCTAGTGAATTTGAGGCCACCCAGTTCCCATGAGACCATATAGCAAAATAAGTGATAGTGATGCTGCTGCTGCTACTGCTGCTGCTGCTGAGGAGGAGGAGGAGGAGGAGGAGGAGGAGGAGGAGGAGTATAAAGTTTTCCGCAGAATTAATGGGAGCCTTAATATTTTTATAAAACATATACACATACACGTATGCACACATGTGCACATGTATACAGGAAAAAAAACTGTTATTGAAGAACTTTCAGGATACTAAAATTCAGTAATCCAACTGAAGAAAACTCTTGAATTTTTTTTTTTTTTTTGAAATCTTTTGGAGACATGTGAAGAAAAGCTTGAGGGTGTCAAAATCATTAAATATTTCCAATCAATCTACTTATATAATAGCTTATGTAAGCTTAATTTCATAAAAAGTCTTATATGAGCATATTTGGTAGTAAACACAGCACAAATTATATTAGGTATGTAAACTGTTAAAGAAAGAATAAATTAATAAACACAAAAGACGAATAGTAATGTATTTGCCAGACTGTATACAAAGTATCTTTATAGGCAGAATATGAAGTAGTTAAAATAGAATCTTCAGAGTCAGCAGGTTTGTAAGTTGTAAACGTCAGACCCATAAAACTGAGCTACAGATTAAACTTTGACTCATAAATTTATGAATAGGAACCTAGAAAATCACATACCTAAGAACAGACTGATCAAATGAGGTTCAAATTGAGAACTACAGGGACAGTGTTTTTCTTAGTTATTTAATATAAATTTCCTAAAATAATGTAATTTTTGAGTTATCTCACTTTATTTCCATTAAAACGAAAACAAAAATAAAACAAACCTGTTGGTTGAATCAGGCTGTGGATGTACTACACCCCGAACTAACAGCAGCTTTTAAAGAATGCCCTCACATGTGAGTGTCTTCAAGTGGGAGTGGCTGCCTCGGCTCTAGTGCACTTGCTTTTTGTATTTACTCCATTTTTAGATAGGATCTCTAACTGGCAAGGGGCTTGCCAAGTAGGCTGAGCTGATACCTCAAAGTCCCACGTGTCTCCACCTGCTTAGAGAATAAAACTACAGATCAGCACAATCTGGATTGTGAGAATCTGCTCAGGTCTCCATGCCCACAACACTATCCTGTCTGCTGACTGAGCCATTTTCCTCCTTTTACACATTCTAAGAATTTTCTGGAGGGTCTTGAGGGTAAAAACTACTCCCTGTTATGGAAAGGCCCCATTTGGTGGCACCACAGTTCCAACACAGTGTTATGTTAGTGCCTGTTAAAACAGTCCACTGGCAGGGAGGAGAAATCTTGTAAGGAAGGGATCTGATGGCTGGTCTGAATGAATTTGCTTAGAGTTAGTGGGGCCTAACTTCTACTCCTGTTTCTATGAAAGAAATTTTCAGTCTCAGAGTCATAGTAATAATTTAATTTTTTATCAGTTATTTTCTTTATTTACATTTCAAATGTTACCCCTTTCCTGGTTTCCCTCCAAAAAACACCCTATCGCCTCCCCTCCCCCCTGCTCATCAACCCACCCACTCCTACTTCCTGTCTCTGGCATTCCCCTATACTGGGATATAGAACCTTCACAGGACAAAGGGTCTCTCCTCCCATTTATGTCCAACAAGGCCATCCTCTGCTACATATACAGTTAGAGCCATGTGTTTTCTTTGGTTGGTGGTTTAGTACCAGGGAGCTCTGGGGGTACTGGTTAGTTCATATTGTTGTTTCTTCTATGGCACTGCAAACCCCTTCATCTTCTTGGGTACTTTCTCTAGCTCCTTCATTGGGTACCCTGTGCTCAGTCCAATGGTGGGCTGAGAGCATCCACTTCTGTATTTGTCAGGCACTGACAGAGCTTCTCAGGAGACAGCTATATCAGGCTCCTATCAGCAAGTACTTTTTAGCATCCAAAATAGTGTCTGGGTTTGTTGGTTGTATATGGGATGGATCCCCAAGTGGGGCAATCTCTGTATGGTAATTCCTTCAGTCTCTGCTCCTCACTTTGTCTCTGTAACTCCTTCCATGGGTATTTTCTCCCCCTTCTAAGAAGGATCAAAGTATCCACACTTCGCTCTTCTTTCTTCTTGAGTTTCATGTGGTTGGAGAATTGTATCTTGGGTACTCCGAGCTTCTGGACTAATATCCACTTATCAGTGAGTGCTTTCATGGTAAAGGAGTAAGACATCAGTTCATGAAAATGAATGTACTTTTTAAAACATAGTTAATATCATAATCCATTTCAAAAACACGTAACAAGATGGTTGTACTGGCTAGTTTTGTGTGAACTTGACACAGCTGGGTTACCACAGAGAAAGGAGCTTCAGTTGGGGAAGTGCCTCCATGAGATCCAGCTGTGGGGTATTTTCTCAATTAGTGATCAAGGGGGAAAGGCCCCTTGGGGGGTGGGACCATCTCTGGGCTGGCAGTCTTGGGTTCTATAAGAGAGCATGCTGAGCAAGCCAGGGGAATCAAGCCAGTAAAGAACTTCCCTCCATGGCTTCTGCATCAGCTCCTGCTTCCTGCCCTGCTTGAGTTCCTTCCAGTCCTGCCTTTCATGGTGATGAACAGCAACTTGGAAGTGTAAGCCCCGAATAAACCCTTCCCTCCCCAACTTGCTAATTGGTCATGATGTTTGTGCAGGAATAGAACCCCTGACTAAGACAATGGTATATGTTTTTATTGAGTATATTTTATATACTATAGAACGAACTTAAAGTTCAGTATGCATATTGAATGATACCTCAGTTGTCACAGTTGATTTTTGCGTAGTTATCATAAGTACTTCAAAAAGAAGACCTTGCTTGATAAAGTCATCTCCGTGCTTCTTAACTTTTGTCTCTTGGAAGCCAGAATATATGTTTTCTCTTTCCCAGACTCTTCATATAAATTGCTCATGACAATTCATGTCCTTTGTGATTACTTTCCCCCCTTGGCCCCTTCAAAGTTACTCATATTTAACATGTATAATTACTTAATTATTTTATTTCACAATAATACTCCACTGTAGGCATACACTACAGTGTACATGTCAGCTGGTGGGGATGTGCATTCTTTCCCTTCTTTGGCTGCTTACTAGCATGCTGCCTGAGCATTCGTGGAGCGTGCTTTATTTGGGTGTCTTTTCATGTCTCTCTGGCATCTATGTAGGAGCCATCTGATACTTCTGTCTAGCATTTTGAAGGACCACAGAACTCCTTAACAAAGGAGAGTAACAGGTCTGTGTTATCAGGGTTCATATGGGTTTTCCTTTCTGTAAGTCTTGCACAGTTCTTAGTTAATGCATCTAGGGAAGACACAGCAGTTATGATATGCAACTGCTTCTCATATGCTTGTTGCAAAAATAATTATTGATTTCTTAACTATAAGTTGGTTTTCCTCTAGCATTAAGTTATAAGTGTTAAATAGACATAATTTAAAAAAGAGAACACATGGTATCTCTATTATGGAAGACACAAGTTTAATGTGTTTTTTAGATTGACTATACTGAGAGGTTTTGCTTAGGTAGAACCAATTGAGCCATAACAATTTTAATGTAGTTTGAATTCTTCATATTTTTTCTCCTCCAATTTTACTTATGTGGTTGATTCATAAGAAGATTCATCATTTAATGATACTCTTGTGATGACAAATTTTAAATTGGCAGTTATTGAAGTTTTATTCTGAGGAGTCTTCTGTGAGATAGCACATTGATTGTTACCTACGTCCCAATTCCTCTTTCCTAGGAAAATGCTGAATAGCACTGAATGTTTATCTCCATGTTTATCTCCTAAGTTTCTACTTTTGCCAGAGACTAAATGATTTTCCTTCTTGATTTTCAAAATCTTAACTTTTGTTAATTAGTATTTTAATTACCCATAATTTTATTTTTTATTTATTCTTTAATCATTTTTTTACAGTCTAGTCTTTCACCCCCTTCAGGTCCACCCTCTGACTATTCCTCATCCCATACCTCTTCTACTGTTAAATTATATCTATTAAGTTAACAGTCTTACTTCCATAGACTTTTTATCCCCTCAACCATGCCTTGCAACCTATTGAATTCCTTCATGTTTCTGGGGCTGTGACTACTACATGAGACATAAACTAGATGGGACAAAGGATTTATTTTTAGCTCAGAGGAGTCAATTCAAATTTGATTTTATCCATTTGCTTTGGGTACAAGTGAGACAGGATATCATGGCATAGCGAGAAAAAAAAAGAGGGAGAAACTGAGTGAACATAGACACACAAGGAGATAGAAGCAGAGAAAACCAAGATATAGTACCAACAGCCCCATGAATGTAAACCCTTTAACATATGATCCTGCAGCTGATACTATGCGTTGAAATCTTTCAGCTTATCTTAAGAAAGTTATGCAAATTCATAATTTTACGTTTCCTCACCAAAGCAACATCTTGTATATTGGTGTCTTTTGGTGCCACCTTGCACCTGTCAATGTACAAGCAAGCAAAGAGAGGGGATCCAGCAGGAAACCTGAGATTTGAACCTCAGTGTGGAAGGCACTAGAGTGCACTCTTGTGATTTCAGCCATATAGGAAAACCATTACTTGGGAAGAAAGGAGTGAGAGCTAAAGATAGCACATGGCTAACACAGGCTGGCTATGACTAGCTCCCCTCTTTTATGGAACCATGAAAGGTATCAGCATATTACAAAATGCAGCTTGCATGAAGCCTCAGAATAAAGCTTTTATTTTGGCTAACCTAAGCTGGTTTCATGTTGCAATGCGCAGCATTCTGTTAAGTGGTATCTGAAGCTCTCGAGCTTTTGACTCTGGTTCAGGTTCCATTGTGTTTAAGATACATTTTCTGAACCAGCTTGAATCACAGTGGTGTTATTTGTTAAAGGGTTAATTAGGACAACACTGTTCGAGTCTGAAGACGAAATAAAATGATGTCTAGAAATGGCCTGACACACAACCTTATGCATTTAATCCTGAGAGAATGAGCTCATTAAAAAATACCTTTAGGAATTAAAAGGAAAAACAAATGACTTGGAAAGTAAGCAAAATTTAAAATATACCACCATCCTTGGGTCACTGGCTTTCAACAGCATTTTTCAAAGACCACATTGTATATTCCTAATCCCCGAATGTGACAATTTCTCTTAATTATGTGTCTACACATTTGCGCACACACTCAGCCCCTCATATTCAAGACTCACCCACTGGACTGTTGCTAAGTCTTTAATGAGTTACTAATGAACACCTTAAGCTTAGATCAGCATTTGGAACAATCCTAAGGAGTGTGGAAAAGCTATTCAGATTACAAAGCTGTGACTTTTAATTAGACTGTAGGCCCAATAAAAGTTCCTGTCTTCACCCTTCTTCCTATTTTGAGGACATTGAACAGCAATTGGCAGCTATAGTCTCATTGTGATATCATCAGCCATATATGAAGTTAATAGGACTGAATTCAATCAACTGAATCTGAGAGGTCATTGAATTGGTCAAATAAAAAGAAAACAATATGGAAACATCACAATGGCATTCTGCAGTGCTTCATTCTTTTTCTCTTGGACTTAGACGACTTTAAAACAGATTGATTTTTGTTGTTGAATCAGAGAATAACAGATGACAGGAGGAAAAATGATCCAGATACGATTAAATCATGTAGGTGGGGGAAAAAAAAAAAAACACAAAACCAACTCCCGTACTTATAAAAAGAACACGCAGTCTGCTTTCACACATTGCCAATTCTCTCCGAGCTGTTAGAGGCACCACAGAAATAGTAGTTATAAATATTACCCAAATTAGATCAAGAGTACTCTTTACTGGATCTCCCCTTAAAAGTCAACAATGGTGCTCTTCAACAGTCATCTCTTTTGCTCCCCCTCTTCCCCTACTTCTAAGAGTGAAGTTGGTTAAAACATGAAAAACTTAAGGGCAAATGCTTTTATAGTGTAGGTAAAGTTCGAAGCAGATATGCAAGTTTCCCTCCAGGAACCTTATAAAATAGCTTGAAAGAGGCCCTTTAGATCCTTCACAAGAGCTGGTACTTGGAATCACGGTGATAGCTTTGTTGTATAGGCTATGGATTGTTGTTGGGAGCCTTGCATTGATATATTGAGCTCCTGCAACATATAACATATAATATATATACATATATATGTACAAATATATATATATATATATATATATATATATATATATATATATATATATATATATATATATATATATATATATATATATATATATATATATATATATATATATATATATATATATATATATATATATATATATTCCTGAAGAAGATAGTAGATGAAAGGAGTAGGCATTCTAGAGGAAAAAAAAAATTCCAAAACTTGAGGGTTTTTTTTTCACCACAAATTACAATCTGTTTGTGTTTTGTTTGCAAAGAGCAGGTGTTTTTAGTTAGAAAAGAAATATTTACAGTTAGATGGCATTCCTTTAATGAGTAAGATATGTAATAAGCATTTTTCATTTAATTTGAATGAAAATAAATCTGCCTTTTGGGGAAAAGCCAATTTTGTAAATGAAAATTATTAACAGAATTTGCTTAGTTACTCCTCTTCACAAGGGTTTGGAGTTTGTATTGTTGCATTACAACTTAGACAGTCAATATAAGAAGTTATGACTCTCTCCTATTTACATACCTTATTGCATTACAATATAATAATAGAAAGCAAATTTTAAAAATAGTTTCTAAAAGTTAGCTTCCAGCACCGCAAAATAATGTTCCCTTTAGCTTCATCTACAGAGAAGCATATGACCCGCCAAAGCAGTCCTTTCTTACACAGCCTTTGCACCTTATTTTGTGTCGTTTCCCTGTCAAAAATCTAGGTTGTTGGGAAGTGTCAGGAAATGAGTCTGAATGAAAAAGCTTCCGTTTCCCAACACAGAGTATATCTATAGTATATGGAATGATTCCATATTGAGAGAGAATCCAGTAAGTTAGACGGTCATAGACTCACTCAGGATTACTCTAAAAGTTACTTCATCTTTCAATGGAGGACACATCATCATCACTGAACTGTTTTCTTTAAGAATATAGAATGAAAACAGATTTGTCCGGGTCCAAAGTAATTTCCACTCAGGGCATCCATAGTCAGGCGGCTAAGTTGGAGCTTTTGTGACTACTTGTAGATATTGCTCTGAGGTCTGTAGAGAAATGATACAGCAGTTACATACACCTTTGGAAGAATGTGAGGAAATGTTAGTCTTTCATATGGGTGATATTATGGTGCTGTGGGAACAAGTATCTTTCAGGTTTACAAGAGAAGTCCAAACAAACAAACTAACTAACTAATCCTTTGTTTTTACAAAAAAAGAAATGAAATGAAATCCCCTGGGGGGAGGGGAGAAAGGAAAATTCTGGATCAAGAAACCATTGCTCGCCCATCTTCAGTGTATTCTTTATAATAATCAGTAGGCGATTTCCTGTTAGCTACACAGTACTGCTCAGACTAGTTTAGTGAATATTTTTAGCAAGTCACTAAATGCTAAAAAAATACCACTATTTTGTGCAATTGTAAAGCTAAAAAAAAAAAAAAATGGATCAACCTCATCACTCTACAGATGCAATGATACTGTCACACGATCAACTGAGGGGAAATTCAAGCCGAGGTCTCACAATGGTTTCTCACAGCCTTCTTTCTGAAGCACTTTTATGCCATGTTCATACTTCCTTGCTTCTCTCTGTAGACCTTTGAGCTCAACTAGAATCGAAACAATGAAAACAGTGTTCTGAGATTGAGCCAGCACGTGATGGAAATAGTAGAATTTATCATCAGAAACCTAGTTTAGTTGGGGGGAGAGAGCAGGGTTTTGTTGTTGTGGTTGTTGTTGTTGTTGGTTGTTGGTTTTTTTTTCCCCTTGAACTTTGAGGATCAAATTAAGACATGATGGAAGGAACTCTTGGAAGAAAGCAGGAGAAAATATGAGGACTTTTGATAATGCTTTCAGATATGTAGAGAACACTTGGAGGATCTGAGGGGAAACTGAAACTAGAAACCAGTATGCACAGAGAAGCTTGAATAGTAGGGAGATTTCCCATAAGCTGATAGTTTGAGGAAAGGGCTAGAGGGGTAGAGAGTTCATATATGGTGCTTCCAGAAGACTGTGTTGAAGGAATAAGAGCATACAGGTTGCCATGTTAGCTTTATTATCATACACTGTAAATTCTATATGGCTCATACTTCAATAACTAATAAAATGACACTGTAAAGTACAGCCTAGAAACCCAGAATCAAGTGATTTGCATAAGGTACCCTTGGTTCGGGAAAGCTGATTCACTTTGAGCCCTGGTAGTCTCTCCTTCCTTTGAACTCGGAAGCATCATAACCATTGCTGCACAGCCTATTGTTTGACTCAGGCTCCAAACTCAAGGTGATGATCTAAATTTGTTTAGGAGAAGCAACTAGGTAATTGGCTATACTAAGAAGAAAAGAAAGCAGAAATGATCACACTTCTTCAGGAAAAAAAAAAGGACATATTTCGAAATATTTTATTTGATTAAAATATTTTCATATTGATTAAAAATATTTGGAATCATAATATAATTATATGATTTCCTCCTCTCCTTTCCATGGCCTAACCTCCCAGATACACTTTCTTGTTCTCTTTCAAACTCATGTCAGTTTTTTTCGCTAATTGTTATTACATGCATATATGCATTTCTATATACAAATATATATTCCTACATGTGTACTACAAACGGCTCCATGTGCACTTGCACGTATTTTACGTCAGTGCTGATTTATGAACATGTATTAAAAGGAGTGCAGATATTTTCTGTCCATCAGTCCCACTGTCCATCCTTTCTTCCTTTTTCATTCCCCTCCTCTTTACTATTTTGGAAGTGACCCTTTTCATGTACTCTGATCTGGTTATGAATTCACAGCCTTCCTGATTCCTCCTCTCAATTGCTAGCATTACAGAATTGTACACCAGAGCTCACTCTAGTGCTTATTTCAGTGATAAATTTTCCATATAACATAAAAATGCCAACACTAGCTGGGGGTGGTGGTGCACGCCTTTAATCCCAGCACTGGGGAGGCAGAATCAGGCAGATTTCTGAGTTCGAGGCCAGCCTGGTCTACAAAGTGAGTTCCAGGACAGCCAGGGCTATACAGAGAAACCCTGTCTTGAAAAAAAAAAAAATGCTAACACTGTCTTCAAAAGCATTTTATTTCTTTAATACTTTTAATTTTCTGTAACTTTTCTGGTTTCTGTCTACATGCAAACAGCACCATGAAACTGTCTTAGAAAGGCATCCTTTGATTGACAGGCTGAACACAGATATGTCATGAATAATTTCACCAATCCACTGTGCTACACACTAATAATTATCATAATAATTGTCATATCTCCTCAATCCCAGTGTCTGGAGATGATCTACAAGGAAGGCAGACAGGGAATTCCTAAGTGGTGAAAGCATCTACCTAAAAAATGATAAGTGACAGAGATAAAGCAGGAAATCAGCGGCTTATAATGAATATTAAATATCATTCATGACTCAAGCAATTCAAATTGAAAAATGCAGACGCACCATTTTTTAACCAATGACTCCTTATCAGATATGTCATGCTTTAGTAATTAGAATGAAATTTGTGTTTCTGTGAAGGTTACAAAAAACAAACAAACAAACAAACAAACAAACAAAAACCACACTGCACTTTTCCTTATCACCTATTCTAGAAGCAACATTATCTGGTAGCCATATTGAAATGTTATATACAAGTGTCAGAAACTGTAGTCTCAAATGCATATGTAGAAGGGCAGATGTTACAAAAGAAGATTCTTAAGAACCAAACTTGCTCATGCCACATGTTAGCATTTTTCATCAAGACTTTGAAAAAGTACCTGTTCTCTTTAAAAATCCAGAAAAGAAGAAGAAAAAAAAGACACCAAAATGTGAAGCATATCTCCAAAGTATCCAAAGAGCACCTTGCTTCAAAGGGCAACTAGATGTGTTTTGTTTTTTTTTGTTTTTTTTGGTTTTTTTTGTTTTTTTTTTTCTCTTTTACAGCCATGTGTAGAACTTAGAAGTGGGATATAGTGGGCGGAGAGTCCAGTATAGGTATCACCTTACTTATCAGGAAGAATCTCTTCTTCAGATGCGAATGTGCCCCAGCCAGGGACTGCATAAGTGTCTAATCACAGCTCCTATCCATTAATGTTGATGGGTTTTTAGTAAGGGTTATTACTAGCATGTGAGTTAAGGAATTTCTCTACGTGTAAGATTCCAGAGGATTACCAGACCTTTACCTGTGCTTGTTACCTTGATGACTAAATCTTAGAGTAGTTCTGAGGAACACCAGTTGCATGTAGAGTTATACCTGAGGCATTCTGTATTCTTTGAAGTTCTACAATACCTTAAGCATAGTATGTGCAATATTTTTTATTAAGATGAAAGTTAAAACTTGGGCTATTGCTGCCACTCTAAGGTGACTCTGAAGAGCGGTGAATTTAAGCAAGTGCGAACGATACATGTTATGTCAAGCACACCAGAGTCCCATTCCCTCCAGCCTAAGACTCACATCATTTTAACTTCCTGTTATTCTTTTGTTCTTCAGACTCTGTCCATGAAATCATGCTCTTCTTCAGGCACACGTGCTCTTTGTGAACCCTGATGGCTTCCTTAACTCTGGACTATTATTATTATTATTGTTGTTGTTGTTGTTATTATTTGTAGTTCATATAGAGAGGATGCTCAGGTAGACCCGGACACAATCGGATTTGTCACAGGATGCTAATTCTATCGCACATGCATTTTAGCACGTGCAATTAGCAGAGGGTTCTCCCTCTCTGTTTGCTGTCGAATAGGGGTTTGTTTTATTTGGGTTTAGTTTGATTTGGTTTGTTTTGGGCTTAGGGTGAATATTTGATCTCTACCTCAGAGGAAATCCTTGGCTCTTGTTTGTTTTTTATCTTTCCCTGTCATGTCACTTTCTTTTCTCCCAATAATTTATCCCAGAAAGAAACTTTACATATGACCATGACATGCAGAGCTCTGCAGGTGGCTATCGCTCACTCTCTAGCGTCCAGAACCACTTTCCTTGATTTCTACCAATCCTGAGGCAGCTGAACTACCTCCTGAACAGCTCAAAGCAGTTCCGCTCAGCAGACCTCTGACATAGCCCCCAAGACCTTTCTTTACTTCTGATTTGTATGACTTTTGTCATGTGTTGGTACGATGCTGTTGCTGTTATTGTATGCTCAGATCTTATTTTTAAAATCTCCCTTTGAGCTTTACCCCCATGAATGTTTTTCTTAAAGCTTCAAACACAGTCTTCCTACTTTACTGCATTTATATTTTCTGAGGACTGGCCATACGAAAATGGCATTTTTTTTTTTTCCTTCTCGGTGTGTATGCCTCAATGGCCCTAACAGGGCGAGTGGTTCACCTGTGTGCCCTTGCTTTTTGTGTTGTGCACCACACTCTCCTATACATGGGCATCAAGGAGGAGCCAACCTGTGATGACAACTCCAATATTTACCTGACGAATGAGTAAAATCCAACAAGCGTACATCCCTATCATTTCAAATGGGCTTGTATGTTAACTTGGCAAAGAGCAAAAGCTTTCGCCGTCATTATAACAGAAGCTTGTAGCGTAAGACATTATAGAGCATAATTTCACTAGTGTCTTGACACAGAGTGATTGTAAAGACGTTCAGATACATGTTCTTGTAGATCACTCCACAAAATATCCAGAGTTGATTTCATTATCACTGGAGGGAAAGAGGAGAAGGAAGGGCTTGTGAAGTCAAATTTAGAAAACATGCCAATGTAGTGAAGCGTGCCAGGAAGCAATTATGCAGAGATTTTTATTTTCATAGGTTTTTAAAGAAATTGAAACATGCCTTTTGACACTTTCCATTTATGTAGCTGATCAGGGTGCTGTTTGATCTATCTTGGTATATATTTTAATAAAGCTATACTATGCTTGTTTAAATGTAAATCGTTATTTGCTGTAGGCATAAAATTTAGAATTTTCCATGAGGTAGACTTTCTGAATATTTAATACTACTTTATTTTTTCTGTAAAGGTTGTATCATTTTATGTGTTGTAGTTATAGGACTATATTCTTAATTTGCAAGTAACACATAACAAGTTTTTAGAATAGAACTGTATAACCTTGTATTAGATGATTACCATAAAGTGCTTTTTCTTCATTGATTTTCTAAGTTTTTTTCTCACTGTTTAATATCAGCCATAGAGAATAACAATATGTCTTTAAAGATGATCCTGTATTGGTCAAAAATGTATGTATAGAGTATAGTGTTTTGCTCTGTAAATCATTTACTTTCTATTGATGGGTAGATTTGATTATGTTTTTTATTAAGTGAAGTAATTGCAGTTAGTGCAGAGAATTTTGCCTCATCAATTCACAATAATGAAATCATGTACTTAGGTAGCTCTGTTTCTTTTGTAGCATATAATATATGATTGTTGTGTCGATTTTTAAAAAGTCTCATATGTGTATAATTTTTTTATCATTGTTGTCCTAGTCTTCCATATTTATTCATTTATGTAATATGCAACATTTGTCAGTATAAATCACTGTGTATATAAGTGGCAAAGATGTGTGTGTATCTTTTCACATTAATGTCTGTCACAGCTCCTAATACAGTACCTTTCCAAAATGTCAGCATAACGACCAGAAAACATATAAATAAATAAATACAAAACAGACATTTAACTCTGCACCAGAACAAGATT
This sequence comes from Mus minutoides, assembly GCA_902729485.2. NCBI lineage: Eukaryota > Metazoa > Chordata > Mammalia > Rodentia > Muridae > Mus > Mus minutoides. The sequence continues at coordinate 476,843 of LR750304.1, read as the reverse complement.
AAACAGCAGAAACAACAAAATGCCCTTTGTGTTGTCGTCAAGCTTTTTAAAGTAAAAACTGAGGTTGATAGCTCATTCCTAACTTCACACTTGGGTAGTTAGTGCTCACAATTTGTATCCCAGATAGTTGTGAGACTATTAAAATATAGAAGACATGTATTTTGTAAGTTACTAGCTTATTCAGTTTCTGTAATTATGTTTAATTTTCTGATCACGTGAGGAATGGGCGGGGTTTTGTTGTTTTTGTTTTTGTTTGTTTTTTATTTTGTTTTTGTAATAAAGATAGTGTTTGTAATCAACAGGACAGAAGAATTCATTGTGCAGCCCTGGGTTTGTCTGAGTGGGGCTTGGGGTGGCTGGTCCTAAGCCTGAGTCTGCAGTAGAGGCCAGCCTTGGGGATGGCCTCTACTGGGCTCCTCTGAGGCTTGAATAAGCAGGGGTCTGATGGTGCGCCCTGCGGTCCCCGCAGGTGGCAAGCACAATGAGAGACATCCAGCCCTCGCTGCTCCACTGCGACATGCTGAGCGCAGCCCAGGAGGTGCTCTTCCTCCCAGACATCTCCTTCAGCAGCCAGCGGCAGAGCGCTCAACGGCTCATCGAGGACAGGGGCCACGCGGAGCTGCCAGAGGAGTCCGTGGACCTGGTGCCCCAGGAGCACAGATTGCAGCCCAAGGTGCGGCCGGCCGGAGGGGAAAGGGCTGGGGTTGGCTGGGCAGGGGCTGATGGGAGGTTCAGGGCCAAGCAACTCACCACATGTCCCCCCATATGAGATTCTACATTGCCGATGGCCCAGGTTTCCCACAGGGCTGACCTAAACAGCTGTTTTAGTAACGCATGCTAATTCAGCTTTATAGCCACACTATTAGTTTTGAAATATTTTGTTTAAGATGTATGGTTATGATGGGAACCTGGGAGTCTGCTGCGCACCTGTCATCCCAGCACTGTGAAGATGGAGACTGGAGGGTTAGTGTCCAAGGCAAGCCTAAGCTATGTAGTGAACTTTTAGGCCAGCCTGGGCTACCTGAGACCCTACCACAAATAAAAAAAACAAAACAAACCAAGAAAGAAATTCTAAGGTTGAGTTAGCAATACTATTTCGTATTATTGCTGGAGGCTTCAAATCACCTTCGTAGCAAAAACGCTGAACTAACTATAAAATTTCTAAGACTGGGAAAGGTGAGCGTGAACATTTCTGATCATCTAGTTTGGGAGGGAAAAGTCTCATCAATAGAACCTAACAAGGTTTTGAAAAGATCATGATTAAAGTATCTTGGTAAGAAATTATGCATAGTCAAAGCATAAAACCTCATGGAAAAGCTAATAATCTCGTGAAAATGTTGGAACGTACTAGGGGTTTTGCTTCCCAGTTGGCAACTCTATTGAGTAGCGTCCAACTATTGAAACTCCATTGAGGAACATTATATAATGTTTCCACAAAATTAAATACTCTTTTTTTTTCCCCAATACTGTATACCATAATTTTTTTTTTTGCTCAGAAAACTCCATAGGGTAGTCTTATCCCTGTAATTTCATCCTGGAAACATAACATTCATATCTTTGTGTGATATAATGTGAGAGACCCCAGTGAATATTTTGCCAAATTCTATGAATTTCAAGTTACCCTGTCTACCCTATAATTTTTTTGAAGGGGGAAAAAATGTAAGAACTACAAAAGGGGGACGTGCACATCAATGTATTCATTGTGATTTTTGTCATAGACCCATTGTGGCAGCATAAAATTGAATGCTTTGCTTCAATACAGGAATTGAGAGAGGGACATCATAAATCCACTTTAGGGGGCTGGAGAGATGGCTCAGTGGTTAAGAGCGCTGGCTTCTCTCCTAGAGGTCCTAAGTTCAGTTCCCAGCAACCACATTGTGGTTCACAGCCATCTATAATGATATTCGATAGCCTCTTTGGGTGTGTCTGACGACAGCAATAGGGTACCCACATACATTAAATAAATAAACAAACAAACAAATAACCAACCAACCATTCAACCAATGAACCTTTCACTGGCTGAAGAGACCAGTGAAAGTTAAACTCAGTTCTTCAGTCCTAGTGAGCACAGGAGGTAAGGATGTGGAGAACACTGTGCTCACAATGACTCTGTGCCCTTAGCGGCCCTCTTCTGTCAGTGAGCCCCAACCTATCCTTTCAAACCATCATTTCTTCTTTGGTAGGTGTGAGTGGGAGCAGTGGTGAAGGCAGCAAGAGCCATGTAGATATGTCTGTAATGCGTTATCTCCAAAGGCAGGGTGGCATGCACATTCTCCCTGTTTCTCTGTTACCCTTTTATATACAGCAAGCTCTGAATCAGGTATATTTCCATTAATTCACAGAATGTACAACAGTGATTATGAAAGTTTCATGGTAATTTTCATTGTTTATTTGTATTGTACAATAATACATAAAATAAATATCATTTAGGCCATGCCAGTTAACCAGTATTCACTGGGAATTTCTAGAAGTCATTAGGAAGACATCCAGCAATTAAGTTTAAATTTTACAAATATTTAAATGAACACATATGCACACAAGCAATTTTAACTTCTAATAAAATATTCAGAATATAGGAAATGTTTTTCTATGTAATATCTCTTAGTGAGAGTTTTTAATACTTAGACTGTCCCCAATTTTTATTGTTTTTAATTCTTTCATAACACTTTTCTATAACATTGGCTTTTAACTCCTGTGACATATGTCATAATGCAATATAGTTATGGGTTTTAAATCACACAATTCTAAAATGGAACTTTTTGTTTCTAAGACAATTATATTGTATTCTATTTTAAACCCCGGTGAAAGTGGAGGCACTCTCTAGATCACACAGAGCACATTAATGGGGGCTACAGGCTGTGTGATACAAAGGCAGCTCAAAGAACCATATAAATCTGTTCTGGTTGAGATACGTTTGGAAAGTTGCTGTCCTGTGAAAGTAATTTTTCAGTGTGACAGCAAGACTGAAGGTCATTTGAGAATGTTTCCCACAAGAAGAGTAAAGAGGAATAAGTAAATATTACAGGGACATAATCCTTCCCCTGCGTGAAGAGAGTACACACAGCTAGAGTGCTTAGATTGGTATTAAAAAATAAATTGAAGTAAGAGATGCATATGATGTTGAACTCTTTAAGTTGAAAAGACATGCAGAATTTAAACAAGGAAATGGCAGGGAATTTATGTTCCTCCTTTATCACTTTATGTTTCTCAAAGAAAGGCAACAAGCTCTTAGAGAGTGAAGATGCTGTAAAAATATGACTCTCTGAAAACATCTTAAGTAATGAAGGCCAATGTTAATATGATCAGTCTCTGCCTTAAAAATAAAATTCATACTGTCTTAAAAGTAAACTGTCTTAGTCTATAAATAACCAAACAAATAAGTAATAACACAACAAACCCAGCCATGCTGACAGAACAATAATGTCTTTTTTACACTTTTTGTGATATTTTGATATTTGTCCTTGAATTTATTTGGCTTTTTAGAATTTATAGAAATTAAGAGATAATGAGAGTTTGGATTCACAGAAACCTGGATTCACTGAATAGCAAAAAGTGTGTATGTGTGTGTGGGGGTGGGGGGGATGTGCACGTGTGTGCATGTTCACACATGTTAGAGAGATAGCTTTAAGTCAATCCCAATCAAAATCCAGATATCAAAATATTCCCTAAAAGATAGAGGAAGCCTACCATGCTTTAAAATATTTTTATTAATTCCTTTGGAAATTCAGACGATATATTTTGATAACATTCACATCCTCCTACTTCCCTAACTCCTCACAAATTTTCTACTGCTTTTCTACCCACCAACTTCATTTCCTCCTTTTGAAATAGTTCTTCCAGTCTAACTCATGTTGCCCATGAATTCCTGGGTGTGGGCCATTCATCCACTGGGCTTGGTATACCTACCAAGAACCACATCCTCGGAGGAAAATGGACTGTCCCCTCCCACAAAAACATAAGCTCTCCATAGCTCCTCCATTAATGGCAGAGGCATATGAACTCCTTCCTATTCCACAATAGACTGTTGACTATTTTACATGGGTCTTCTGTAGGCAGCAACAGGTGCTGTGAGTTCATGAATACAGTAGTCCTGAAGAAGTATTTTACTCTGGTTGATTCTAACTATTGGCTCCTCCAGTCTTTCTGGCATCTCTTCATTGGTGGTCTCTGAGTCTCAGGGATGGTAAGACAGATGCCAGATATGTGGTTGAGCACTCTACTGACATTTATTTTATTTTATTTTTTTAACAATGGAAACACTTTTATTGACAGTTTAGGACAGTTAGAACACACACAAAGACAAAGATGAGACCACAGAAGTGTAGAATGGCAGCACATGAATTAATATTCCTCACCCTCGTTGTCTCCTTCAGCACTATCTGCCCCAACCTCCTCATAATTCTTCTCTAGGGCAGCCATGTCCTCACGGGCCTCAGAGAACTCACCCTCCTCCATGCCCTCACCCACATACCAGTGCACAAAGGCATGCTTGGCATACATCAGATCAAACTTGTGATCTAGGCGAGCCCAGGCCTCAGCAATGGCTGTGGTGTTGCTCAGCATGCACACAGCTCTCTGGACCTTGGCCAAGTCACCACCAGGTTCCACAGTGGGAGGCTGGTAGGTAATGCCAACCTTGAAGTCAGTGGGGCACCAGTCCACAAGTTTTCCACAGCTTTGGCAGGGGAACTGGCTCTGGCTTCACCTCCCTGCTGATGGAGCAGCTCTCTGTGGGTTACGGAAAGAAGTCCAAGCTGGAGTTCTCCATTTACCCAGCCCCCCAGGTTTCCAGAGCCCTACAATTCCATCCTCACCACCCACACCCCCCTGGAGCACTCTGATTGTGCCTTCATGGTAGACAATGAAGCCATCTATGACATCTGTCATAGAGTCCTTGACATTGAGCACCCAACCTACACTGAACTTAACCGCCTTATTAGCCAGATTGTGTCTTCCATCACTGCTTCCCTCAGATTTGATGGGTCCCTGAATGTTGATCTGACGGAATTCCAGACCAACCTTGTACTCTACTGACATTTATGCTCTGCCTTTTGACTAGCTGTGAGTTTTTATGTTAACTACCATCCATTGTACAAATGGACTTTTCTGATGAGATCTGGGAACAGAAGTAATATGTGAGCCTAGCAATAGGAAGTTACAGAGCAGTTTAATACTAGGTTCATTTAGCAAAATGAAAGTGGTAGGCTCATTCTGAACCCCTCTGTTGTTGTTGTTGTTGTTGTTGTTGTTGTTGTTGTTGTTGCTTGAATAGTAACCTTCTTGCAGATACATAAGAAGGTCACTAAGGATTTTCCATAGCCCCACCCACCAAGGCCACACAGACTGTATACTAAGTTAATACAAGCTTTATTCCAGAAAAAACAATGTGTGTGTGTGTGTGTGTGTGTGTGTGTGTGTGTGTGTGTGTGTGTTAAAGCTTACTTTTCCTCCCTCAGGAGCTAAATGATTTTTTTGGTGTTGTTTTGTTTTGTTCTTTGCTTTTGATTTTTATAAAATTGTGCTTATATATTATTTCAGCCTTCTTGGAGAATCATATAAAACTCTATCATTTCTGGATTTATTCCTCATTCTTTCATGTAAGTGTTCACAAATGACAATGTTTCCAGTATAGTTATATACAAAGATAAATTTCCATTTAATTATTAGAAGCATTGAACATGGAAGTCAATCTTTGAATTATTGTCTATAGACTTAATACTACTTCATTCATTTTTCACACTTTTTATTTTTCATATAAAATATTTGGAGTGCAGACTTACAATGGACACTGTATCAAGAGTCATAAACACAATGAGAAAACCCTGAATTTGATGTCTCAATGAGTTTCTGTGACAGAGCCATGTTTGCTTTTGGACAGGCCTTTCCTGTTTATACCCAAGCATGAGAAGATTCCCCCCAAACGTGATACTTAAACCAATTTGTGTATGTGTATGCGTATGTATATGTGTATGTGTATGTGTATGTGTATGTGTATGTGTGTGTGTGTGTGTATTTGTGTGCATTTGACAACTAATAATCTTATGTTAAAAAAGGCTTCTTTTGCTCATTATTTTTACATTGTCACCTCCGATGGTACTCTTTTCCTCTCAGCTGCAGAAACAACATACCTCCTACTACTACCTTTTGCCTTCTTGCCTCTTAATTCAACTCCCCCGGGAGTCTAGTCAGAATTCCCTGTCTACTGACTCCAGTTCCCAATACTTATTTGGACATGGCAAGCAATTAAGTGCTAAGTGTGGAGTGCAGTGGGGTAGGGCTACCTACTTTGGGCTTGCTGAGTCAGAGACTATGCTGCCGAATATGAAATGCTGTCTACGATGCCTTCCGACAGACAAGTGTAGCACAGAGATAACAAAACACACTAATATAAACACAGAGGTTGAAGTTCAGTGTAGTTGGAGCATCAAGTCCAGATGACAGCTTCCTAATATCATCCTAAAAATGATCCAGAGAGAATGATCAAGGAGCTGAGCAGAAAAAAACAAAACAAAACAAACAAACAAACAAACAAAAACAAAAAAAAACAGCACTTTATAGTATAAGGAATTTGGCATGTTTTCAGATGGCAGTCAGGAAAAAATTGTGGATATTGGAAGAATTAAACAAGGAGTGGCATACTAAAAACAAAGGCAAACAGCAACAAAGTAAAACAAAAGCAGTCAAGACACCATGGAGAGTTGTAATGACTTAGAGGAAATATGAGTTATTCGGGTTGCTTGTTCTGCCTCCAAGGAAGAAATGTCCAAGGAAACAAGGTCCATAAATATGGGGAAGAGAATGAAGGTGTAGTTCAGTGCATAGCATCCAAGAAGCCCTGAGAGCTGTCTTAGCACCCATGGAGCCTGAAATGGTGACAATGAGACCCAGCTGATAAGATTTAGAGATTCACTGTGTAAGCAAGTCAGTGAAAACATAAGGAAGTCAAAGAGGACTTCTGGTTTAAACCATTAAATATGAGCAGCTCTCCATCTTACTGAGATAAGGGCGACAACTCTAGAAGGTAACATTAATAAGGCATGATAGCATTGCTGACCAAAGTCATTCTCATTAAAAATCTAAGAAAAGCAGTATTATTGTTGAATAGCACTGTTTTGGCCAGGAATGATAAGGTATTCAGAAACACAAGAACACTTGGTATGATTTCATTTAGTTCTTCTTTTACTCCCCTGGAATGCCTGGGAGGGAGACAAGGAAGACAAGATTGGGTCTACATTTTGAACTTTTCTATCTTCTCTTTGATATATTTAGTATCTGGATGGTGGTTTTGTTGTTGTTTGGTTTTGGGGTTTTGGTTTTTTTAGTTTGATGGATTGATTTTTGGTTCAGAGTTTCTAGGAAAACTCTGGAGAGAAACAGGAGATCCTTATGCTCATATTTGCTCTCACTTAGCATGTAAGATAGCACTCCCTTCAATAGAATAATAACCACAAGTAATCTCCACGTGTCTTCCGAGAATTCCTCAGAAATGAACCTTGATTAATCTCTTGCCTAATTAAAACTGATTATTAAAATAGCTTATCCCTTGAAGACAGTGTAAAGTGGTGCTTTATCTGAAGGAAATGGTTAATGTCATTGTTGGTTAAGAGTTTTTAAAATAAAACCTCCACCCACAAAGGCTACACTTTGAGAGTTGCTGGTCCATAGCTATGCTTGCAAAGCTCATGTAATGTTGCGTGGGAGGTGCTACAATGGCTAAAGCTAGCATAGTAAGAGGCAGACGTTCATTTGCTATGTTACATGTAAAAACCATGATCTGGGAATTCAGCCAGTTCCTTTGGATACCACAAAGTCACTAGCTTGATTGAGCAAGTTGTAGATCCTAAGATAAACGAAGAACATAGTCTACTGCGTACAAAATGCTTTGAAATCTTCAAAAGCCAGAATGCTAATGAGAAAAGACTTATAGTCAGACAGCAGCATTTTTCTTAACTTAGATCACATCCTAACAACTCCATTGTTCAGTCACTTGGGTACCCCGTGTCAGTGGCTTTGGGGGTTTTCTTGAAGTGGAACAGGCAATACCATAATTAGCCAAGAACAAAGAAAGGAGAATCTCATTAATTTGGTATACCAGCCATAACCCTTTACCCCATACCTTTGTCAGACATTATCTTTCTTGGTTGGAAGGTCTTGCTTTATGAGTCCTTTCAGTTCAGCAGCTAAACTTGATAGATGATAGAACAGGCATACTTTTCTCTATTTTCAATTAATCTTCTTACTCATTTTTTAGGGAGGATACCAGAGAGGATCTTACTATGCACCACAGGTTTCCCTATGTAACTTTGGCTAGACTCACACGTGTTTGCAGCCCCCTTTCCTTAATCACTTGAGTGCTAAGATGGCAGACATGTATCACTGCTTCTGAGTAAGCCGGGGCATGGTGTTGCTTTGATTAGGCTGTGGTTGGAATTGAACCTGTAACCTGACCCATGCTTCATTAGTGCTGCAGCATGGAGATGTGTCACCAGCCTGACCACTCTTCTGCACAAATGGTTTCTGTCCTCCTGCTTTTGAATTAAATAAATATGAAAGTGTGTGTGTGTGTGTGTGTGTGTGTGTGTGTGTGTGTGTGTGTGTTTGAGAGAGAGAAACAGACAGAAAGACAGGATATTTTGGGTAAACAATGCATCTTCATTTTCTATTTTCTTATGGATTTCAATTTTTCATCTGATACAAACAATGGGATAAATGAAATAGTGTTATTCTCATTATATTTTGATTACTCTTATTTATCAGGACAGTAAGGAGGCAGATTTTTACTCCCCATAATCCTAAATAAAAAAAAAGAAAAATCTGACTCAAAGTTTGTTATTTATTATAGTTGAATCTGACACATCTAGGTGAGTTCTGAGAATTCCTGGGGAGATAAGAAGATGACAGAAATTGTGACAGAGCAGAGATAAATGTTGCCATGGCAATGGGAAACCTTCCATTTTACCACCTCAGCCTTTTGGATATAACTCCAGCTGTAAGAGAATAATATAATGTGGCCTTCAAAGAGCTGTGTTAGCTTTCTTGTTTTATATATGACACTTTAATATTATTTCAGAAAGAGTCCCTATTCACATTTATGTGTGTCTTCTGGAGATGGTCATGAGTTTAGAGGAGACTTTTCTTTGCACATTGCTCTTACAATCCTCTTGTGTATCTATCATGATAAGTTTATGTGGGAAGAAGAGAAAAAAATGTCTCTAGAGAAATAAAAGAGGTGTTAAGACTTAAACAAAATGTGTCATGGCCCTAAACATCATTTGAAGGAATGTTAAGATCTTGTTTTTGTTTTTTGTTTCTTTACTTTTTTCATATAATCTAAATAGTGAGGGGTTATATCCTATTGAAAATAAAGGTGTTAATGAAGGTGTTAATTTCAATAGTGGAAATTTTTCTTTTATTTCCTCAGATGGAGGAATGAGATGAGAGTTGTACCCAAGTTGTGTGAATACATGGCTTAGGGTGAGCCCAGAGTGTTTTTTTCTCTGTTCTAACTCTCCCTAGGCCTAGATCTGAAGCTTGTAGCTTCCTTATACCCTAATCTCTCAAACTGACTGATTCAATCCAGCTTCTCTCAGCTTCTCACTGAATTGCTCTGCTTGGCCTCATATTAACTCATTGCAGTATGTTCTAATCTAGTTGCTTCTCATTCTCTGGCTTGCTCTGTCTTCACCTGTGACTACCTTGTTCTCTCAGCCCCCTGTCTTTGTAAAACTGCTACACCTTTCTCTCCCTATACAGCTCTTAAGTAGTTAATCTTAGTTTTTAAGAAAATGGTGCAGACACTATTTTTTTTATTTGTTTTGCCATTATGTGTACTTGTTTTCCATTTCTATGAGTGTGGGTTTCAAAATGCTTACAGTGATGATTTTTTTTTCCTGATTCATTATTTGTGTTATTAAAAATTGAGTAGTGGGTCCTGGGTATGCTCGTGTGTACTTTATTCCTACCACTTGGGAAGTAGAGGCATGTGAACATCTGAAATTGAGGCCAGCCTGCTCTACAAAGTGAGTTCTAGGAAAGCCTGGGCCACACAGAGAAACCCTGTCTTGAAAACATAAAAATGAAGAGGAGGAAGATTAGAAATTGGCGTTAACCTTTTATATGCTGACTTCAAAATGTTTCACGTCTGAAACCTGATCAGATGTATACTTGTCATTCCTCTTTTAATTGGTTGAGTATTTGCCTTGTTGTGAGACTTGTAGATTTGTTCCATGTTCCAAAAATGCAAATTATATACAAAAGAATGACTGACTTTTGAAATTTTTGAAGTAGTTGTTTGAGGATCAGGATATTGGTTATTTGGGAATCCTTTTCCTCAAACAACGTTTCGAAGTATAGGAGAGCTGAAGAATATCTCAAGCAGGGGAAGAAAACCTTCACTGCATGTATAGAACACATTCAAAATGACAAGGCAGGCTAGGGCAAGCCATAAAAGGGCCGTTAACACGATCAGGACAGGGTAATTGTTTTCCTTGCTTTGTGACCATAGTTTTTGTCTTTGCATTTTTCTGTTGCAGAATTCATTGGTACCTATTTGCAGAAATAATGACATTTTTATGTTATATCACATTACAGCTAATATCTCTAACTTGATATTTCAAATATGCAGTTCGTTAAACTGATTATTTTTTCCCCAAGTACCAAAGATATAAAACAGAAGGCTCATGAAGACTTTTCAAAGAAGTGATTTATTTGGAAGTACTTTTGTTTAGATTGAGGAGAAACAACAAAATAAAACAGTGATTTTGTTTGAGGTGTGCTCGTGGGCTGATGGCTAGAATAACGTCAAACACAACTGTTAGTCGGTGTAGTTTACTTATTTGTGGTGTCTGTGACATGAAGTTCCTCTCTAATTCTGTTCCTGTCCTTACTAATGACACAGTTGACGTTCAAAGAAAGTCTAGGTAAGGAAGGTGCATAGTTGGCCCCATGATCTCATGGAATATGGTGTCAGTGCAATGCACTGATATGCCCCTGGCATATTACAAAGCTTTATCTATCGTACCTGCCCCGTGTCCATAGGACAATTTGTATGCACAGCTGGAAAATTATAGAGGAGGCTCTTCTGGTGAACAGGATAATGGGAGCAAAGCTACAACAGGAGAAGATGAGCGCATTCTTAACTAGCCGAGGAAACTGTAGCAGAATGGACAGGATATGAGGAAGGAAATAATGGGGAAGAAAGTGTGCAAAAATTGGCTGAGGCCTCTGATAGGGGCTTGACTTACGTGCCGGGTTGGAACTTTGCACATCATTTTTGCCTATAACGGAGATTCTTTAGAAACTCCTAATTAGAGTTATCGTTTAGAGCCAGCCTGGATGGTGGGGAAAATTCCAATAGAGAAGAACTTGAAAGTAAAAATTGGTTATGTTGTTGCCGTAGGACAGAAGGTAATGATGTTAGAGAGGGCAGTAGCCATAGCAATGGAGAGCAAAGGAGTGAGGAGAGCGTTAGACTTTAAATCTTCCATGCTTGGCTACTAATTGGACATCGGAGCACAGGGTGAGGGAAAAAACTCAAAGGTGCCTAGGTGGCTGGGTGGTGCAATTCCAAGAGTTAGGACTTCATAGGGCACAGTGGCTTTTCAGAACTGAATGAGGAGTTTCATCTTAGAAGTATTGAGATGGGGGTGCACATATGAAGCATATACAGAATATGCACATCTGGATATCAGTAGGTAACTTAATCCTTGCAATAAAAGTTGGGAATGTCTGGCAGAATCCATGAAGTCATTGAAGTTGAGATTGCCAGAGCAGAACACAGGCCTGAACAGATCCTGTGGATATGTTATGTAAGGGGGAAAGCACCGAAGGCAACACTGCTAGAAACGATTGGGTAATTAAAGTGTGAAATGCCAAATTTGCCAGAGGTTGACTCCTCTGGCAACCTCTGCTGATTGTAATCCAAAGGGAGGCCATCCATATGGACCAGACAATGATGAAGCCCAAGCTGGATGGATGAAGAAACAGGAGAGCTTCAGACTCTCGCTGTTATCAGTGAGATAAATTACTGCCTTGGTGACCTTTCTCAAATGCCCGATGTGAAGGAAGAGCCAACAATGGAGGTATAGGTCTACAAGTGTAAATGACAAACATGGAGAAGCTAGAAATTGCAACACCATGCTTCCTCTCAGTTTGATCATTGGCCAATGAGCAGGATTGAAGAGCTCAAATGAAGATATGTGAATGCAATTCAATGAACTATTAAAATTGTCTTTCTGACAAAGTTTTAATATTTTAAAATATAAGGAGAGACACTGGTAATATTCTAATAAGATATGGAAATTAGCAAATTAACAACAGACTATGTATTACTATAAGTTGTAAACCTATGACTAAAAATATTTTATGTAGTCTGTAGCAACACCTAGAGCCAAAGATGCACATGCATACACACTTACACAATATACAAACAAACATCACACACGCTACACACACAATCACCACACACACACACAAACACACCACACACTGACCACACACACTCTCTCTCTCTCTGTCTCTCTCTCTCTCTCTCTCTCACACACACACACACACACTACACATACAAACACACTACATACACAAATACAGCACATACAAACACCACACACACACATATACACATACACATATACATACACGCACACATTTGAAGAATTCTTAAAAGATAATTTTAAACTATAAGATTATACCATGACAAAACTATTTAATACAATCACTTATCATAATGATTGTGAGGGCTTAGGGTATAGTCCAGTGGTAAAATGTTAACATAGCATGCAAACATGAACCTAAAATATGAATAGGAACTATTTCTATTTTCTTATATACAAAAATTGTATTTAATATAATTTCTACATTTAATAATACATATACTAACCTTTTTATTCTCTACAAATCCAAGATATTTATAAACAGCAGCAATGAAAAACATTGATTCTAGTTGATGGTGTTTATTTGTTTCCCACCACTTCATAGCTCAGTCTGGCCTTGCACTTGTGATCTTATTACTTCTGCTTCCCTAGGGCAATGATTCCTAGTGCAAGCCACTATGTTCATTTAAACTTTTGATCTTACTTGGGAAAATATTTTAATGAAATTTTTAAAATTTGCATATACCCTTTGTCTTAGTCAGGGTTTCTATTCCTGCACAAACATCATGACCAAGAAGCAAGTTGGGGAGGAAAGGGTTTATTCTGTCTACACTTCCATACTGCTGTTCATCACCAAGGAAGTAAGGACTGGAACTCAAGCAGGTCAGGAAGCAGGAGCTGATGCAGAGGCCATGGAGGGATGTTCTTTACTGGCTTGCTTCCCCTGCCTTGCTCAGTCTGGTCTCTTATAGAACCCAAGACTACCAGCCCAGAGATGGTCCCACCCACAAGGGGCCTTTCCTCCTTGATCACTAATTGAGAAAATGCCCCACAGCTGGATCTCATGGAGGCACTTCCCCAACTGAAGCTCCTTTCTCTGTGATAACTCCAGCTGTGTCAAGTTTACACAAAAACTAGCCAGTACACCCTTCTATGTAGGACCACCTACCAGGGCATAGTCAAAACAAACAAACAAAACAACAAAACCCTGCATCTCACTCTCCTAGATGCTATCCACTAATTATTACCTATTTATATTGTAAGTGATTAGACATTGGATCCATAGAACCTTAGATAAGTCATAAATGCCACAGAGACCTCTGTTGTAACTTCAAGGAATGCTCCAGGTGAAATAGTACATGTTTGTCTCTTTATTTTTGCTTTGTCTACTCTTTGCACTCTTAAAGAATATTTTTGTTAAATTAAAATCATAAGAGATCAAGTTAATCTATATTTTTATGTTACACAAAATTCATCCCTCTGACAAGATTGTGATACATCTATTTTCCACCACGTTTTCTTCTCTATGGCTTCCCAACAATTGCACTGTATCTATCTGCCACATTGCCTTTATCCAGGTCTCTGCTGAGGAACTCCTGTGTTGGCTCCATAACTTAACTATTATGAGTAGTTTTGCAATAAACTTAGATTGGCAGGTGTCTCTGTGACATTTTGACAAGGACTTCTTCAAGTAGATACTCAGGAGGAGTTTGCCTGAGTAGGATAGAGCTATTTGTAATTTGAGAACTTTCCAAAGTAGTTTTCAGAGAGCCTTACTATTTGGGGTGAACACCAGCGGTGTATTAGGTTTCATTTTGGTCCGTATTTGATTCAGATTTTGTTGTTTGTTTGTCCTCTTAATGACTGACATTCTAACTGGAGATGGAGTTTCAGTGTCATTTTGATTTTAATCCCTCTGATAGTGAAGTAAATTTTATTTTTGATGAATTTATTGCACGTTTGCAGTTCATCTTTTGTGAACTGTCTGTTGATGTCATTAGTCCATTCATTAACTGGGTTGTTTGCTCTCTTGCTTCTTGGTTTTATATGTATTCTAGATATTAACTCTCCATCAGATATATAGCTGGCCAAGATTTTTTTTTCTCTCTGCTCTATGCTGTCTCACAGACCTCTGTTCCATTACTTATGTATCATGTGTATGAGTTACTATCAATCCCCCTCCCTTTTCCCCTCTTTTACAGAGATCAAAGTCAGGGCTCTCTAAACTAAGGAAAGGTGTCCTACCTACAAACGCTCAGCCATTTTTCTAATTATACCTGTTGCTCAAACTACATAACTGTACAGTAAATAATTTAACACATGGTTTATCTAGTGATTTGGTATCTTTTCTTTGGTCACACAGTGATTGTTCTCAGTTACAACAGCAGTGACAAGCTGCAAGTATCATAGGCTAACATCTCTACTGACATGTACAGTGATTATAGTGACTTTATATATAAGCTCTTGTTTGCTACCTATAAAATTATAACAGGAGATAAATTGTAAAATACCATATCTATAACATCAGTGGATAGGTGAGACTATAGGTACTCTTCGCCCAATCTAATATAATATTATTTGGTATTTGCAGAAACAGTATAAAACTTTTATTAATTTGAGTTTGGTCATAAGACTCCTACACTTAACAGTGTTTTTTGCTTCTTCACTTCTTAAAAAACAAAAGTGCAAGTTTTATCTAAATATATGCACTAGCTGCATTGAAATGCACAAAAAAGTTTGAAGCTAAAAACATGTTTAATTTTAATGGAGAATATCAAATAAAAGACTGAATTCATGAGACATCTTTTGACTTTGAATTCACCCAATTTATATTTTCACTATTTGTACATCAAAGGAAACAGTTGGCAAAGATGTTTATTTATATAGAAATCAACGACTTTAGTTTTTAGTGTGGCATATTTCCTCGAGCCGATGATGCTGTATATGTTTGGTAACAGTAGGAGTTGAGTAAGTTAAATGAGACTTTCTGACTGTGGTTGAGGTATTGCCTGCGAAGAAAGAAATTTCATGTGGTCAGAAGTTGTCCCAAGAGGAAGAATGTAGGTGGAGAAAGGTAGTAAAAATGTCCATATGCATGTCCATTGCTGTCTCACAGGTCAGTTGTTCCCTGGGGCTCTTTCTAGGTTCATAAGGAAACAATTTACCATAGGGCTGGGATATAGCTCAGTAATAAAACACTTGTGAGAATGTAGGAGGCCCTGTGGTTAGTCACCAAAACCCACACACTTACACACACATGACCCCATGCACTGCACATATACACACATAGGAGAAAGAGACAGATAGAGAAAGAAGGAAGAAATTAACATTTACACATGGAGTTCACTCTTAAAACAAATTATGCTCTGTGGGTATTTAAATATATATGTATAATACACATACAAATTTGCTCATTTCATCTGTTATTACTGTAGTTCTCTAGCTCAGCCTATGCAGAGTGATCACAGACTGAGCAAAGACAGATTCTGCCTTCTAGAAATCTATCCTTTTGTTGTTTTTCTAGGTCTAAGGAATTAAAAGTAAGGCATTACATCATAATCGAGGCATCCCCCCAACCCTGCTTAAGTAAAAGCTATTGAAAATACAGCATACAGCACTGCCAGTCATTTGAGGGGCATATTAGCTTGAAAGCATTAGCAAATGTCAATAACAAAAAAGTATTGATGTTTGATGAAAACATGCTCATTTTTATAGAATGACTCTCATTCAACAGAGTGATGGAAGTCTATTTCTCCATTATGGGCAGCATATATAAATTAATATATATGTTGATGACATTACAAAGCCCTTAAATAAACTAAGGACCTTAAAATGCTCATGGATATGCATACACGGAGCTTTTTGGTTCTTATTGCTATAAAATTTTTGAATTAAAACAGGGAAATATATATATATATATATATATATATATATATATATATATATATATATAATTTATGAAATTAAGCCTATGAAATAAATTGTGTATTTATTAGTATAAAGTAAATAAATATTTATGCTTTAGAGGTCACCGCCTCTGAAAGCATAAAGAAGCCTTTAAAATATTGGCATGGTTATATTGGTGTATTGCCCATGAACAGAAAGCAAGTGTTGTCTGCGTGCATATTTTTCCCCAAGCCTAAATACCAGTAAAATAATTAGGTGCTCCGCTACCAGAGGCAATCTACTGTTGTTCTCCTGGTCTGACTCACACTGGAGTAAAAGGCTACCTACAGTTCCGACTTCAGTTGTTTGCTTCTGGGCTTTTGGGGAGCTACTCAGTAATCCCCTGGGTTAACAAAGGGGGAGGGAGGGCAAGAGCCTTGCATCATGCTGTGGCGGCCTCAGGGGTTCATTCAAGTACCTTAGTGGCTTGCTGTGGTGAGCACCAGGAACAGCCTTCCAGTCTAAATGACACTGTAATTAAAGTGCTTGATTTCAGTCAGCCAGCCGGCAAGTATCCATTGTGAACTAAGTCTCTGTGTAAATAAATGGCCAGGTCTAGATACATAACCGAAAACTTAAGATTTAACTCTGATTTGGTGAGAAACCGCAAATCAAAAGAGAAAATATAAAAGGGTAAAGCAAACTGATAGACCTGGGTGGTGAGGGGGGGGGTGCAGTTGGGGGTCGGTGGGAGGGGGGAGCGGATTGGTCCTTGTACTGTGCGCTTCTAATTTTCAAACAATAGCTTTGGGTTTCTTCATGTTCGCACTGTTTTGCACTAGGGACTTCTCTTAAAAGACAAGAAGTTCCTTTTATCATCTAATACACCTTTGTTAGCCTGTGGAAATATTATTTTCATCTCCCACAATTCAATTTTACAGTATATAATGGAGTCTCTCTCTGTCATACCGTAGACATATAAAGTATGGAAAGGATCCTTTTTTTTTGGCTTAGAGTAAATTATGTATTTGATTTCATTTGGTCGGTTTTATAACAGATAACAGTCAAGAAGCCAAAACTAATATTTAGTGGGGTTGATGATCTCTTCCCTTAGGAGTGATCTTGGAACCAGAAGGCCTACATCAATTTAAATGGGGGGGGGGGTGTCACTGGTTTATACTCTCAGTAGGAGGAAGGCACAGCCAACCAGCTATGCAGGACAGCACTCGGCCAACAGAAGTCTCACATTTGTAACAAGACCACTTTTTCCTTATCTTCAAAGTTGGAATAATAGCTTGCCTGGCTAGCTGGGAGGAAAAAAAAAAAAACTTTATCAGCAGGATCATTAATAACTCGGGACTCAGCTTTTCAAGTTACAATTAGCTGCTCAACAGCTGTGACCTTCAAGAGCTACTCATTATTGTGGGCCCTGGTTGTTCACTCCCACTCATGAGTTCTTTTCAGAAATAGTTTCTCTGACATCATTGACCCGAGGGGTCCATGTGAGAGATGACTCTTTAGGCACTCATTTGTAAGTCTTGTTTCTGCAGCATGCTCTGTGTGTGTGTGTGTGTGTGTGTGTGTGTGTGTGTACACTCACTTATGTGTGCCTGTTGAAAAGAATTCAGCTGATGCATAGATTGTGCTTCAGTGTAAATCCAGCTGCTTGGTCGGACCCCAGTTAGGATGCCGCCACCTGCCAGAGGGAGAGCCCTCCTGGGAGCAGCCAGGCCATTTAGAGGCCTCAAGTACAGCGTAGAACAGACCGGTAATAGCATAAACTCTGCTTTATTTTGATGTGTTTTTAAAGGTCTCAACCACGCATGCTTGCCAAACTTGGTCATGCACTGCACCTCGTCTCAATGGATCAACAGGGATTTTCAACCTGCTGTGAACTTGGCATATACTGCAACCCAAACTGAAAGTGGGGATTAGAAAACTGTAGTCAAGTATGAAATGAGAGCTCTGTCGGAAAGGGGGGACTGGATTATTAACTTCTTGCCTCGGTTCCTTCATGCCCGAGACCATATGACTCTGAAGAAAAAGAGATTTGCTTTCTCCAGGACAAGGTGTGACACATAATCCCTCTGTTCAGAAAGTAGACTTAATTAGGGCGAAGCTATCCATCACAGTACAAAAGCATAAGGCCATTGGCCTGAAAGGAAATACAATCCTTTATTGATAACAAGATTTCTGGACAATCTAAATCTAGAATTAAATTGTGTACCCCTAGAACACCCTGTCAATAAAATGTATCTGTGGCAGAGATTTTACATGGGGACGCTTGGCAATATCTGAAGGCATTGTAGCCCAGACAAATGGGAAAAGGTGGACTTGCCTCTTGCTCTGATACACTTCTATGCAGGCCAAGAAAGTGTGTCTAGCCCGTGTCTCTGAGTTCTCATTTGTGTGAATGAACCAGGCAGACCTGACAGTATATAAAATTCCTGAGAAACTGCCGTATATTTCTGTCTCACTTCCATGATAACTTTTGAATTAGTTTCTTTTGTCCTCAACTTACTGACCGGAAGTAGAAACTTGGGGGAAGCAGAACTGCTGTCTTTGGTTATATATCTATGGCAAGGCCACAGATCCCCATGGAGTAGCTCCAACGCCCATGGTTATGGTCATCCCTGGTTAAACTTGGTGAGTCACAAAATAAAAGGTTAGGACTTGAATACAGGAAGTAGCCTTGTAGGAAATGGCCAGGGGCTGGGGATGTTGATAAAGTTTCTAGCGTTATTATTGATGTGTTAAAATAGCAGCTCGAGACTGAACACAGCATACTGGGCCAAAAGAGTTCCATGTGTAAGAGGTTTATTGGGAGAGAGGGGGAGGGGAAGTGGCAGCAGAAAGAGAAGGGGGGGGGGAAGCGGGAGGCGTTCCCCTTATAGATATGGAAAATGACTTAAAGCAGGTAAGAATGGGAAGTGAGCCAAATGTATTCTGGGGATATGGTGCCTGTTGTCTTGGCAACAGATATGCAGGTCCTGCCTTTGTGATGTCCCAGGTTTCAGAGGTCCTGATGCCAACAATTATTACAAATAAGGTTTCACTTGAACTGTTTCAAAGATGTAATCATCAAGGAAGTAGAAGAAAAATACAAATTATCAACGACATGAATATCATTAGAGGCCTATTTTTAACAAATAAAGAAATGGAAGAATCAAATATCTGTGCCACAGTTCCATAGTTC
Source organism: Mus minutoides (assembly GCA_902729485.2). Classification (NCBI taxonomy): domain Eukaryota; kingdom Metazoa; phylum Chordata; class Mammalia; order Rodentia; family Muridae; genus Mus; species Mus minutoides. The sequence continues at coordinate 457,391 of LR750304.1, read as the reverse complement.
ATTTGGGCTTGCACTCAATGTGTCAAGATATTAACCTAATTATGTCCAGGTTGATGAGCATCCTTTAAGAGGTGAAATCTGGACACATTGAGGATTTAGTGTTTATTGTAACTTCTTAGGAACAGAAAGGAGCATATTTGGTAAGTACCAAAAAAAAAATCCCAGTAAGTTAAAGTATGTATTAACCCTATCAGAAAAGCACTGCAGGAAATGGTCCCTACACAGGGGGACACAGCTTGGATTGTAATGACCCAGAAGCCTGAAGAGCAGAAGCTCTGAAGGCATGTTTGCTATTGGATAGAGTAAAATGGAGATGCCGCTAGCAGTAGGGCGAATTATAGAGAAGGAAGGATGTAGAGCAAGTCCTGTAAGAAGGAGTTCATGCCCTCTGCAGAGAGAAAAGGAAAGAAAGTCCCTGGAACAGCTTTACTCTGCTTTCTTGGCTGTCTTTATGTGCTTCACCCCCAGTGAGAGTTCATCCTGAGAGAACATGGCCAGCAGGTGAGAATAACAGAAAACAAACAGCTGGCTGTTAGTGAGGGAAGCAGATGCTGTTTTCTGGTGGGTTTGTTTTTTTCCCTTTTTTACTGACAGCTGAGCAAGTCACATGTAGTCGAGTCTTCTAGCTAGACTCTGAAGTGGTCCTTTCTGTCTCCTCATGCCCATATCCTTGAAGGCTTTTGTGTGTTAGGGAAATAGGAAGAGAGAAAAGATTGGAGATGAAGTACTGACATTCCTCCCTTAAAATGATGTGGTTCCCATCTCCTAGCTCATCTCCAAAACTGCTCCCAAGGAGGGAGAAGGAAGAAATGTGAACCCCTTGTCCCTGGCTTACCCAGAGAGCAGATCCTTGTTGCCCTTCCAGAGACAATTATCTGCTAAAAGGTGAATCCCTCTGTTATCCAGAGTTCCCCTGTGGTCACAAAGGGTGACCTCTGCTTTGTTAGAGCAAATAATGTGTAAAGAAGGACAGCCCAGCAGGAAAGCCCGCAAGCAGCCTAAACTTCATAGAGAAGTATGTGCTGCTAATTCGCAAGCCTGCTGTGGCTTTGAAACTCTCCTATATTGTGTTACAGCCAGCCTCTCCATACCTTTAAGCAGCCACATTTATGTGAAGTTGTGAGGAATTCGATCAAACATTTACCAAGGTGATATTTACACCCTTTAGTCTTTCACATTAATTAATTGCAATTCCATGCTCAATGACAAATATGGAAAAGCAAGAATATAACGTAAGTCTGAATAGTCCCATAAAATGTTTTAACACATAGCTTTGTAACTAGTGGACTGTGCTCCAGTTCCAATTCCATTTGTAAACGGTGGTATGTTATGAGCAAATATATATTATAAGTCAAATATTTATACTCTGATTTTAGTTGTTGAGATAAACTATGTAGAGAATATCCCATATCTAAACCATCACTGAAAAAAAAAAAACTAAATAATAATTCATCTCTAAAATAAATGGGAGCTAAAGAAAAACTTATAAGAAAACAAAAATCACATGTCCACCTGTGAAAATCACCCACTGTACAGGCTTTCTTGTTATTTGGAGATTTTTTGTCTATTCATATTTTTAGCATAGTTGTGATGGTAGCTTTTATCTCTCTTTTTTTTTTTTTTCTTTCAAGTAAGATTCTGAAACCATCAGACTCTGAAAGTGTTTACAGCAGTTGTCTTTGCATGATCCTCCATTAGGAAGGGAACGGCTGGCTTTAATGTGAATCTCTTGTCTGTGCCATTTCATTTCAAGGAGAGATCTTTGCACAGCAGAATTGCACATTCTTGAAGTGACAGGGCACATCATTCTTCCTCTCTTTCCTCAGAACCCCCACTAGGTCTATTTTCATCACTACACGAACATCGCTTTTACTAAGATCTCCAGCTATTTCAGTGTGTCCAAGTGCAGTATTCGTTCCCTCTGTCTCCATCCTAATTTGCTTCTCAGCATCCTTTTACCTCTTTGACACCCATGGACGACCCTCATTCCTTTTCCCTGATTTCTAATTTTGTCTGTACATTCACAGAATTGAGTTGATTTTATTCTTTATCTAATGGCATGCTATTAATTTTTTGTGTGTTTTGTTTGTTCGTTACTTATTATTCTTGTTACTGTTGTTTTCTGAATTTTATTTCCCTATAGTTAGCAAAATAGGTCACCTGAGAGTATCTGGTTGTGTCCAACACTCATAAGTGTTGTGTTTCATAAAAAGATAAGGAGAGAGAGAGAGAATATGCTTGGTGGAGGTACAGTCAAGTGTGTGGGTGCCTCCGTGGGCACATGCTGAGGCATCCCTTTCCCCTGAGGGACCAGCCACAAAACGCTATAGTATAGAATAGAGTTTATTCGGGGAACTAGGAGGGGAGTTGAGAGGGTATTAGAGACAGAGAAAAGCAGAGTGAAGAGAAAGAGGAATAGAGGCTGGCCATGAGCACATGGAAGGGGAGGGGATGGGAATGGGTAGGGAGGAGCAGGAGGACAGAGCGAGAGCAAGAAGGAAAGAGAGAGAGGGAGGAGGGGGCAAGCAGCCCCTTTTAAAGTGGGCTAGGTATACCTGGCCGTTGCTAGGTAACTGTGAGGTGCAGCATACCTGGCTGTTGCCAGGTAACTGTGGGGCGGAGCTTAGACAAAAAGCTAACAACAAGGATTCTTTGACATGAAGACAGAAGTTAAAACACGCAGTATTCATTGTTGTGGAGCATGAACACATAAACATCTGCAAGTTGAATTTTTCTACTAGAGAACAACGGGACACAAACTCACTGACCTGATGTGGTAGCTCGGCGAGATCCAAGCAAGATGTTTATGCTTTATTCTCCAATCATAATTTTCTTAAATGTACCCTGGTTATTAAAATGATACAACATATTTTTTTCTATGCATAAAAACACAAATGGTGTATCTCTCAACTCTGTTGTTGTTCTAACCATAATACTTGAAAGAAAATGATGAGAGGAAAGGGAGTCCAAGCTCCAGCTACACATGGTTCTTCTGTCCATCATGGGGGAAGCTGTAGTGGGTTAGAGCAGAGCAGGAAGAGATAGGTAGAGAAATGCTGATTTGCCCCTGGATGTTTCTTTTCTTCTCCTTTATTCTGTCTGTTCTAACAGACCATGATATTGGGTATTCAATATTCAGAGTTGGTCTTCTCCTTTCAGTTAACCTTCTACAAACAGCCACATAAGCATACATACAAATGTGCCCCTCTTGTTTTGAAGGTAATTGTAAATACAATCAGTAAGATTAATCATCACAAGTCTCTCTCTTGACAACTTGAAACCTAGGTACATCACTTAAAAACATACTGTTCAATTCCATACCTTTAGGATACCCCCACTATACCCATAATGCTTAGAAGTGAAAAATCATGCTTTTTTCACTCCTAAGATAAAATATAGAATAAACATTCCCATTCAAAGATGGAGTCATCTAGAAATACAGGAGAAAAAAAAATGTTAGGGTCAAAACAAGACCAGAGATCAAAAGGGCAAACTTTAAAGCCTGCAGATACTTGCCTTTCATCAGGGCAGGACACCTGTTGTGATCTGAGTTCTGTTGGGCTTACCAGCCTAACTTTGTGGCTTTGCCTTTTGTACCCACAGTTCCTTGCCCACTAACCAGTTCCAAAGACCTATAATAATAATAATAATAATAATAATAATAATAATAATAATAATAATAATAATAATAATCTGCATAAATTTAATCCTTGTAACTCGTTTCTAACACTAATTTTCTGTATTAATTACTATGTTGTTACTACCACTACAGTTACTGATAGAACCCACAGTTTAAGGGCAATGATTTAATCGGTTCGTGGATTCAGAAGGTTAATTCTCTAGTTGCTTTATCTCACAGACTTAGAGAAGGTGGATGCAGGAAGGGGCCAGGATGGATGGAGCCCCCACACTCCAGTAACCTATGTTCTTCTTTAGGCACCACCTCCTGTATTACAGTACCTTTCAATAAAACATCACATATGAATTCAGCAAGACCACAATCCATTGATTAGATGGTGTGCTCATTCATAACTAGTTTTTTCCTGATCATGCCAGCACAGACATAGCCACAGTTGTACCTCATTCATCCCCTAAGTGTCTGTGAATCCTGTCAAGTTTATCTTGAATATTAATCATTAGAGATGATGTTGCCGGTTTTATCTTGTTTATTAGCATTTTGGAAACGTACATGCGATTTTCCCTAAATTTTATTTTGTATTTTGGGAATCACAGGCCTTACATATTCTAAGGACTCTCTTAAAGCACCCTCCATCTCCTTTGTAAATGACACCTTGGTAAATGAGCTCTGTCTGTATTTTTAAACAGTGACTTAGTTTAATAAGTCTAACTGGGTCATATTCCATTATGTAACAGTTTCATTATGGAATAGTATTTTGTAATCTTAGATTTATTTCTTCTCCCCTACTCACCTTTTACCTAAAAGGTTGTTGTGAATAGGGTATGTGGGACCCTGTGCTCTAAATATGATGTCTGTCTCAATCACAAGTAACCCAGTCACCAAGTTAGTTTACCTGCAAGTCAGTCTCCTTGCTAGTGAACCAATTTATTTATTTACTTACTTATTTATATTTGATGCTGAGAAATGTTGCTTTGTGTAGTCCTGGCTTCCTGAACTAGCTTTGTAGAGCAGCCTGTACCTGACCCACATAGATCGGCCAGTTCTGCATCCTGAGTGCTGGGATTAAAGACATATATTACCACTGCCCAGTGAGGATATCTATTTCTCAACTATACTTATTTTTATTATATATGAAGCCTCGTTTATCACTTTACATCTAAATTAAGAGAGTATAGGGGAGCCTCTTCGAACCAAATTCATTATATTCCAATTGATAAAAACCAACTATTATCCATACTATATAACCTTACAATGAAAGAAATGCATGTACAATCTTACAGTAAAATAAAGGGAATATGTTGCATTGTAAGAAAATATAGTAACTTCCATTTTGCGTCTTAAAGGGAAATATTAACCAATATGTATCCCAGAGCTCTGTTATTTATCAAATACAACAGTATAGCTTGACTACAGACAAAAGCATTCCAAAGAGTTCAGTGAACACCTTTGAAGACCAATGATCTCTGCCGGATTTACAGAAGTATTGTCTATTATATTACTATTTAAAGTGGCAGCCCGAGGACAACCTATGTCAATAAATGTACAGTAACCTTAACATATGCTTCTTCATGCATTCCTCTTCCCCTCTGTTTTGGACAGCCAGTTGTGGCTGCTCTGTTCAGACCCATGACATTTCAGTCATGGTGAAGTGGCAGGGTTTTTTTTGTTTGTTTGTTTGTTTGTTTGTTTGTTTTTCGAGACAGGGTTTCTCTGAAGTGGCAGTTTTTAACAAAGCTCTCCCTTGGGAGCATCGTCTTAGTTACTCTTTCTGTTTAGACTATTCATCCTCATTGATATGGGAAGTGCCTCTGCGATCCTCAGCCCAATTGCCACCTTGGAATAGAGACTTTTTTCTTTAACAAAAGTATTCATCAATCCTTGTTTATTCTATTGTCACGTCCAAGTCTCAATGGAAGACTGGTTGCTATTTTCATGTTATTTAAAATGTTTACTCTTGAGTTGAACCTAGTGATTCATGCTTATAATCTCTGTACTCAGGAGGTTGAGGCAGAATTGTTTTAAGTTTAGTTTCAGTCTTAACTATATATACTAGTATACTGTTTATTTGTGTGTATACATATGTATATATATAAATTCTCTTCCCAAGTACTCTCGTATTGTTTGTAAAATATTAGCATCATATTTGGAACAGTTTCTCCTAGTTGAATGATTGTTTTCTCCAAAAAGCTTTGAATTACACCTGTAACTAATTTTATATACCTATAACATTTTTAAAATAATGTTTCTGATTAGAACTGTAAAGTTCATAAACTTAGTAATTTAAAACAACATAATCACCGAATAAATTGATTAACATTTTACTTTCTGTGCAATTTATTAATAACCTTAGCTTCAGAACTAAAGTCTGTTGGAAGGTGTGTTCTATCTTGAGTTTCATACAGTATCTAGTATATTTGTTGAAAGGAAATCTATTATAGACACATCGAATATGGTTTTTAATTCATCTTTGCAAACATATTTTTATATTCATTATTTTACTTGCCACACACTGAAAATACACATAAAGTCTACATGTCTATCATAAGTTTGATACTTAGAAGATAAGTAGAGTCTTACTACTAGATTTTTTTGGGTTTCCTCTAAAGATAAGGCTACCTAAACGGTACTGAAAAAATAGACAGTGCTGTTAATAAAAGAGCCAGCATAACAGATTAAAGTCATTTGCTTCTTTTAGAAAAGAGAATTATGGACCTGTGGGTTTATTTCATGTTATCTCAGGTCTGAATCTGGCCATCCATCTTGCACTTAGGCATGCAATACTATAATATGATTATTTGGAATACTTTGATGTCCTTTGACCTTTGTTGAACCATTTTGTTCAACAATACACAAAAACTTCTAGATATTTTGGTGTGGGAAGTGCTGGCTTGGTGCTATTTCTAGTAAAAGTCTGATTCAGGAACAATGTACATATGACTCCAAAAGTGTTCTTCTCAGTGAGACTAATTGGTTTTAAGACATTGGTTAGGACTGAGTTTTAAAACCATGATATAGTTATTAATTCATGGGTCATTAATCCAGGGAGCTGGCCAACTAAGTTGTTACCCTGTAAATGATTGATCCATAAATCCAGGTGATTTTTTAGTATCTCAGCATTTACGTTGTAAGTCTAGGCTTTCTTATTCTCTGTTGTTAGTATGGTCTTGTGGTGTGCGTGTATGTGTTTGTGTGTGTGTATGTGTGTGTGTGTATGATAAATATCTGATTTGCATATATATGAATATATAGTACATATATTTGATAACACCCGATATGCATTATATGCATATATATATATATATATATTTGATAATACCTGATATGCATGCATATGCATATATATGATGATACCTGATACGCATATATATATATATACATATCAGATATCATCTAATGCATAGTGATATCTATATAGTTTTGAATCAGTTATGTGATCTAGGAAAGCATAACTCAAAATTCAAATTTTTCATTTTAGCCTGAGTTGTAAATATTTATTTATGAATATCTCAGATGCTAGGGAGCACTACACTAAATTAATACACGGCCATGCTGGGCTAACTATAAGCTGTGACAGCATCTATAGCATTAAGGGGGTGGATGTGGCAGATTTTGTTAAGAACCTTTTCTACCTCCTGCACCCTAATTATAAGGTAATATTCACCGATTACAAATTGCATACATTCACCTCACACAAATATAGTCATGCCCGGTTACTACCTGAATTCACAGAGAGAAAATATTGGAGAATAAACCAAGCCTTAGGTCTTGTATGGGTTTCAAGAAGAAGCAACCCATGCTAGTAATTACAGAGCAAAAAAAAGTACTGATATTCTGAAAGAGCTGTTTGAAATTTTAAATAGATCTCCATAGTACGTCTTCTGTACAGCATATTTTTATACAGGTATACAATTTCAATTTCAATTTCAACCCTTTACCCCAATTCACAGTCGTATGTGTTCACCAGGAACTATGATCCAGATGATAAATGTGGATGTTTTCCTTGGTTTAGAAATGAGTTCCCACCTTTTCTTCCAACGTTGGGGTGCACACAACCTGCAGTTTTCAGTCATTCCATCTCACTGGAAACTCTATCACTTTCGTGCAGTATTGTGTTTCTAGTGTTTGAAAAGTTAGAACCATCAATTGTATTTTCTTCTTCTTTTCTTTCTTTCTTTTTTTTCCATGTTTTGCCTCAATCAATTTTTATTATAAGGTCACATTTAAATTCTTAAATTGTATCTAGACCTTTTTAACTGATACTGAGTAATACTTTAATTGTTCACTTTGGGGGGGGGGAGTAGTTTATTTTTAAAGGGAGAATGTTCTAAAGGACAAAAGATAAAAGCAAGGGCTAGGCAGATTCTGGGCTTAAGAGCTCTTGCTGCTCTTTTTTTTTTTTTTTTTCCTATTCCAAAAATCCCCTCTCCCCTCACTCTGCTCCCCAACCCACTCACTCCCACTTCCTGGCCCTGACATTCTCCCACACTGGAGCATAGAACCTTCACAGGACCAAGGGCCTCTCCACCTGTTGATGACCGACTAGGCCATCCTCTGCTACATATGCAGCTAGAGCCAGGAGTCCCACCATGTGTTTTCTTTGATTAGTGGTTTCGTCCCAGAGAACTCTGGGGATACTGGTTAGTTCAAACCCCTTCAGCTCCTTGGGTACTTTCTCCTTCATTATCTCCTTCATTGGGGACCCTGTGTTCCATCCAATGGATGACTGTGAGCATCCACTTCTGTATTTGTTAGGTACTGGCAGAGCCTCTCAGGAGACAACTATATCAGCATTTTCAACTTACCAAATTCTCAGAGTTATAACTTCGTAATGAATTTACGAATGGACATCTGTACAACATTAACATATAATGTCCTGAAATGTGGAGGTTCTCTCTCTACCAAATAGAACATTTTATTTGATAAATTCAATTTTTTTAACTATGCTAATTCTGCCAGTTGATAACTTGTTGTTTAAGTATTTAAAGCATATCTTGAGGGAACTCTGAGTGTATTAGTGGTTGAAAGCTTGCCTGGCAGTTTTGAAGCACTGGCCTACATATTCTTAAACTAAGTAAATATATATGTAGAAAATATCTGTACTAAATATAGGTATGATATATAATTTTAATATTTATTTTTTATCCTAACTTCCCTTCACATGTCTGTGTAAATACATGTGAATACAATTGCCTTCTCATAGCATAAGAGAGAGTCTATTCCCCTAAAGTTGGAGTTAGAGGTGGTCCTGGGCTATCTGTTGCAGATGGTAGGAAATGAACTTAGGTCCTCTGCAAGAAGAGAATGCCCTCTTAACTGCCATGACATCTCTTGAGCCCCATGGACATGGTCTTGCTAAGGAGTTCACTGGATTAAAAACGTAATTGAAGGCTTAATGACAATTACAGGTTCACATGTCACTTAGCTGACACATTCAGCTACCAAGTACTGTTTTAATAAAGCAATCTTTCTCAAGGTCTCTTGGCATTGCTTCATTTACTGTCTCTTTTAAGCTCAAGTAACTCCTTACAGACTTTTTCTTTGTAGTGCTAGGGTGGAACCCAGGGCCTACTGCATGCCAGGCAAGCTTTGGACCAGCAAGATGCACTTTACTCTCAAAAGTGTAACATTTGGTTCAGACACTTATGTCTACAGACATTCTTTCTTATTTATTGCTTGGGAAATCTTCAAAAGATTTCCAAGTTGAGTCAGAGGGACACGGCCATCAAAGTTCATCACAGTGTCCTCTGTATCCGTGGGAGGGGTTGTGTCACTTGTCTTTTTAGGAGCATGGCCAAATGTACTTTTAGCCCTTCTAACCTAATGATATCAAAGGTTACCTCTGTCTAGCCTTGTTCCCTGCTTTTCTTTTTTTTTCTAATTTCTTCTTTTCCTTTTTTTAAAAATTGTTCTTCTTAATGTGTCCTCCATTCCAGTCTTTTTCTTGTTCTATCCAGTCCCAATAATATTCCGATATTATTGATATTTCAGATATTCCGATATTATCTGATATTTCAGATAATGACAATACTGAGAACCAAAGGCATATTTTTTCAGTTTTCCCTAGTATGGCAAAAATGACATGGGACTATTGAAGTACTGTTGAGAGTTGCATAGCCTTTCTGACCTCTTGGTGGGACTTAGCTCAGGATGTGGAATAGGCCTGCATTAGGTCAGCAGAATAGCCCAAGTTGATGGCTTTCAGGTTGTGAATTGGAAGGACTAAATTTACAGGCCATAGAGGTTGAGTTTCAGGAAAGAAGAATTTTATGATAGGGAGCTTAAGGGGAAAAAAAAAATAAAGTCTGACTTCCTGTACAACAAGAAGGTCCTGGGATTGGGGCCCCAGTGAGAGTATGGTCTGGAGGAGGGGTTAAGGACTTAAGGTAGAGACTAAGCTTAGGAAGACTGTAAGGCTGAGGCACTGGGTCTTTTTGGCCCAACCAGGTGTGTAGCTGCTATCTCTCAGTTTCTGTCAGGAGTCAGAGGGAGCTATGAGACACATGTATTCATTTACTCAGGAGATACCAGAGAAGCGGGACCAAGAGCTGCCTTCTGCACCCCTGCCTTCCCTTGAGATCTCCGAAGAATTGCTGTGTTAGGGTCTCTGCCCAGTTTGATCAGTTTTTAATCTCCTTTTCTTAGCAAGCAATGCATGATAACAAGTGATTTTGATGCCTATAAACTACCTCTTACTTGTTCCTTAATCACACATTAAAGGTAAACATTAAAGCATACATTGTAAGGCAGCATACGTTTATAAATGGCAGAAATCCTAGACGTGCCTTTCACATGAGGAGATGCTAATAATTGACTAGACATACTCATATAAAATTTTATGTCAGTGTGAAGGAAAGAAGATGCCTTGAACATAAATATCTCTGGAGAAATGGGCAAAAGATGCATAGGGGTCAGGAAAGACGGACATGTTGGTAGCAGAATCTGGTTACAGAGGGGTCAGGGGTAACAGGGTGTGGAGTGATGGAGCTGAAAAAAAATCTCATAATTTTATCTAAATTATTTGTCAATTAAAAAAATAGACATGGGAAAGTACTTGTAAGGAAGAGGGAGCTTGTAAGAAGGATGGAAAAGATATAAGAGGCGTGACAGTAATCAGGATGCATGATATAGATCAGAGAAATTGTCAAAGAACCAATTGAATAAAAAGTTTAAAGAACAGAATATGTATAAACAAACTTTCACGACTCTATTCAAACCTGAACAATTATAACTTTAGTTAGAGGAGCAAGGGAGACATTTTCTTTAGCTGGGTTAAAAATGTAACAATTATTCTCCCACAAAGAAATAATATGTTCCAGAATACTAAGTAAAGCCAAACAATTTAAGCTATTTAGCATTAAAATGCAGCCAGCCTCCCACGTTGATTGCATAACTGGTTGGATGGAGTCTATGACTTCCTCTTCCCCCCTCCCCCAATAAAGAAGTATTGATCATTGGATAACCTCAACATGCAGAGATAGGACTGATTATAATTTCCGCTATTACAAGTGCAGTTGAAAGGAAATTTCAATTATCTAATTTCATTGTGCAGGCTTCACTCAAGTGCTGATCCTGTTCTCAATGACTTGCCCAGTGGAAGTGCTAGGCTAATCAGTGTCTAGGCAACAGGATGTTTTGTAGACTTGGCCCAAGCTCTCTCAACTTCTCAATTAACTCCTAGGACTGACATCTTGGGGCTTCCACGTTCTGAAGCCAGGAGCAGAGTTAACAGCCCATTTTGAAATTAGCTTATGCAAATGAAGAGTAGTTTCGCTGAAGCAATCTAAATTTACATATCAATGTTATGTGGAATTCTCTTTAAATTACTACTTGAGCTGTGCTTCCCTTGGAAGGGAGAGAGCTTTTGAGTCAAAGCTGTTAAAAGGAGGGAAAAAGAAACCCAGAAATCCAATAATCCAATGGCCATTTCTTTTTCTTTTTGGAATACAGGGTACCCCATGTTCATTTGTAAGATTTAAAGAGCTAATTACTTTTATCTTTCTCAAGTTTGGAATTATAGCTCTTTAAAGATAATTTATATTACACGTACTACAGACATTTACTATGAAGCAGACTTGAGCCTTTCTAAAAATATCTGCTTAGTTTAGCATTTTAAGGGAATATATTTTATATATAGTTTATATATAAGGGCTTTCTTTACCAAATGAGTGTTTGGGTTTTTATTTTTGTTTATGTTTTCTCTCATTCATTTTGATTACCACTATACATACACAAGTTGTGGAGAGGAGGGGGGGAGGGGAAGAGAGAGAGAGAGAGAGAGAGAGAGAGAGAGAGAGAGACTTGACTAAAAACTATGACGATGCTGGTGAAGCACTTTAATTCTCCTGCTTAGGAAGCTGAGGCAAGTGAGTATGAGGCCAATCTGGTCATAAGGAGTCTCAGGATACTTAGATAGATGCTGGATTTGTCCCCTCAGAGGTTAACTCTCTGCCTCAGTAGGGAAGAAGAGGACACCTTCACATATGTACCCTTCTTTCCTTTCTGAAATGCAAAGTTGTTTCCTACTTTTACACTAACATGAGGAGAGGGATCTTACACATTTTACTTTTACATATTATATGCTTGGCACACTAAGGTAGCAGATCTCAGCCTTATGTGCGGGAAAGACATATGGAACTCTTAGGGAAATAAAATTATGTATATATACTATACAGATATTCTGTCTCTTTTTTCAATAAGTATCTGTGTTCCAGATGCTGAGAATAATGTAGTAGAGGAAGGGTGTAAGTGAGAGATATAATATACCCTTGTGGAAAACATTCTAGTGGAAGCAGACAGAGCAGAAAAGTATGAAAATTTGTTTTGGAGCTAGAGATAGGGTTCATGAATTAGGAGTAGTTGCTGCTTTTGCAGAAGTCATGGGTTCAGTTTTCAGAACCCACAACCACCTGTAATTCCAGTTCCAAAGCAATCTGATACCTTCCTCTGGCCTCTGCTGGCACTTCAATACACATGATACATGTACACATAAGCAACAATGCACATACACTTAAATATACATATATAAAAATTAAAAAGAGAATCCCATGAAAAATATATCATGTCTTTACATGTGCCATAGGGAAAACAGGGAAAGAGGAACAGGATCCCCAAGGAACATACTCAGAGAAGAACTTAACAACGAGGTGGTTTTGGAGATATGAAACATCTAAGAAACAAGAATGTCAAAGTCTGTGTGTGATGATGGTGAAATTTAGGAAGCGGAGGAGGATTCAGGGTGACTCAGGCAGAATGAGCCACGAGTGGGGGGTATGTACCATGACATCAGTGGGAGATTGGAGATGGTGCTAGTAGGGGAAAAAATAAAGACTTAGGGTCTCATGAAACCAAATGATATTTGTACAGAGCAATAAATAACTGTCCTAAGGCTGGCCTGCCCTTAGGATATTGGTAATCACTTACATGAGGGAAGGTCTTCCTAATGATAAAACTTACATGTTAAATACCCAAAGCTGAATGTCACCCTGTCAGATGCTTAAGGCCAAGGGACAGTGTAAAAAACTTAGAGCTACACAATCAGGATGGTTGGACCCTAGATGTCAGAGACTACAGTGGTGATGATCCCTGTAGGGCTGGTTGAGTGCACACTTGGTGGGGCATGCCTTCCTTACCCACAGTTTTACAATGTAATAACAAGAACGCTTGTGTTGCTAGGTCTTCAAATCCTTTACGAATAGCCCAAGATAGTATATTCTGTATTGTCTCCAGAGTCATAGAAATCCAGGCATTAACGCTTGTAAAAACAGATGTTAATCAAAAACCACTTGTCCCATGTGAAAACCTTCTGCCTGTATTCTCTGACTCAAAGCAAGATGAAACAGATAATTTCACCACTGGTAAATATTAAGCCTGAGGTTCAGATGTGAGGTAGAGGATAGTCTTGAACTTTAGATAATTTCAAGTATACCAATATTTTCCTCTGAAAAAAAAAAAAGTTAAAATAAGCACATAATGATTTGAACCTAAATTAAAGCATTAATGATTTTGAATGTGCTCTCAGTTGAAATGATTCTTAACACAGACACATATTAGACTACTTCATCCTTAAATAGCAGGCACACTCATGCACATATATAATCTAAAACAAATTTCCATTACGGATTCTTAATGGAGGCATGGGTCAGTTGCTTTTATTACAAATATGTCATTGATTCACAGACCTCAGGCACCAGGAATTGCTGGAGTCCATAGATTCACGATGTAGTTTTAGTGAAAATAAAACAGTAAAAGTCGATAACCCATTTATTATCAATGCATGCTACTATAGCACTGAGCATTTTAATGACGGGCACCGCAGTTCCAGAGGATAGAGCTGTCTTTCAGTGGCATTTATAAGTCATTACTAATGTAAAATTATCCAGCAGGCTGACTGCTTGTCTTTCACTCTTTAATGCTAAAGTGCCGCAGGTCCCCAGGGTCACAATTAATAAGGGCACTCAAAAATAACCTTAGGAATCTCCCACAGGGTGTGGTTTCCTTACAATGGAAGCTCGCCCTTGGGCTCTTTGGCTCCGAATCATTGATCAGAATTTGGTATTTGGCATTTTTATTTGATGGTTTGTGTTCCTTTATACAAATCGTGGGAGAGATCTAGGATGGCTCTGGCAATTTTGTCCGAAAGAAATCCCTATTACAGGATTGAAAGTATTTGTAAAACTGAGCAGGAATTCTGTGTGCTTAGCTTAATAATGCAGCAAGCAACATATTGATTGAGACAGGTGTGTGTTAAGAGCATATCAAAGGTCATTGCTAAAGTGTCACAGGTTTTGAGGTTAGTATATATATATATATATATATATATATATATATTTTTTTTTTTCATATTTTCTTGGATGTGTAGGGTTCATCCAACATGAGATTTTTATTTCTCTTTGACATTCTTATGTACATAGATTGACTTATCTTCTCCCATATAGTATCCCAGATTCCTTATTGTAAAATTGGATAACATTCTTCGCTAATGGAGGTTTAATGGAATACTACTTTAAAAACAGTTGCCTGCTAAATAGCTGGGTAGTGGTGGTGCATGCCTTTAATCCCAGCACTCAGGAGCAGAAGCAGGCAGATCTCTGAGTGCAAGGCCACCTTGTCTATAGAATGACAATAAGGGTTACCCAGAGAAACCCTATCTTAAAACAACAACAAAAACCAAACAAACAAAATAAATTGCCTGGCCACTTTCTTTATTGGAATTTTTCTGCTGCGCATTTTAGGGGTAAGAAAAATGACACTTGAAATTGCTATTTGGTAAAACACTAATGTATAATTGTTTTCCTCTTTGAACCCTCTGTCTTTTACTAAAGAGATAAAGTTTAAGAGATTGCTTTTCCCATTTTTAGAGAGCTACCTACTTCTTACCCTAGTTCACCATTTCTTATAACCTAACTTTTTCTATCTGGTTACATTTATCCATTTCTCATCTATCTATCATCTATCATCTCTCTAGCCATCTATCAATCTATCTATCTATCTATCTATCTATCTATCTATCTATCTATCTATCTATTGCTCTCATTTATCTACATTCATATTTCCTGTCTTTAAGAATAGTTGGGCACACATCCTAGTGATTACTCAGTTGTTTTTCTCACAATCTCTGAGGATTCCTACAATGGGCCCACTTTACTTTAAAGAGGGTTCTTATTTCGCATCTGGCAGGTATCAGCACTACTTCCTAGCCTCCCAAGAACATACCTACTGTATCCAAATCCATTTTAATGTTCCAAAACACTGCTGAACAATGGTCCCAGGACTTGAACTTTCCTTTTTTGCTCTATTGGTAAACGGAAGATTATACAACTATTGCCTTAAGAAGCAAAAGAGAACATTGTGTGTAAAATCGTTTTAATGAGGATTAATGAGAATAATCCCTAGCAGAGGTATTGGTGCAGAACGAGAGCTTAGTCATACTTGAGGATTATGAATTTCATCACGTATTGTTCTACGTATGGGATAAATGAGAGTTTATATAATACACTTAGCACTATGCTTGGCCCAGAGGAAGCACTCCGATAGGGTAGCTACTTAATTATTGCTGTCAACACCACCAATATCCCCAACCCTTGCCGCCCCCTCACCCCATCGAGTTCCAGCCTTTGTTGTCTGAGCAGTCAATGAACTGATTTATTTGCAGAGAGATGACTCAGTGCTTATGAATTGTATTTCCATCCCTGTTCATTTTTGTCTGGTGAGTCGGATGTCTTCATGTGGTTGTCCATCATCTGCCAGTAGGAGCTGCCTTTGTTTGTGGCCTTGGTGGATAGTTAAATAAAAATTAGGAAATGGAAAAGTTTAAAAATAAAAGCTTGGATTGCACCCACCATGCCACTGAGTATGATTAGGCTGAATTTGGCTCGGTCTTGTTCGCTAATCGTCCCTGAGTCTGACACACACTGGCAGTCGCTATCCCCAGCACAAATGTTCATGCTTTATAATATTTTGTACTTAGAGTGTTGACATATTTGTTATGAGTTACTTTGTTTCTTGCCAGTGCCATAAGGGGAGGAAAGTGTGACGCAAAATGTAGGAAACATGAAAATTAAAAATAAAATATTTGTACCTCTATACCTTATTTGCTTGCATCCTTGTCAGGGTATATAGCTTGCTACCTGAAGAGGAAATGACAGGGTATTTATTCATCATGATATACATTTTTTTGTCTAGTGTTTATATATATATATATATATATATATATACACACACACACACACACACACACACACACACACACACACACACACATATATACTATATAGTATATAAAACAAAAATTGTACTTTGTGAGCTAGTAATATGGCTTAGAAGAAAAATTGATCTTTATCGAATGGAGAGACTTGATGTTGATAGCTGACTCCTGGTAACCTGAGTTTGACCCATGTTGAAATGTAACAGAGAAGTTCTCAACAGAGATGCCATCTGATCTCTGCTCTCAGGTTGTGTTATATGGAGGTGTCCACAATACAATACCATAAATAAAGTTCTAAAAGTAATTTAGAACAAGAGAATCCGACAAACAATACTCCCCAAATGCCCCTTTTCTTTAATAGTGGTTATGTTCAAAACGAGGCAGTTTCTTCTTTGCTTTTGATCTGTAGCCACCCTCTACTGAGTCACATGATGAGATTCTAGTAGCAACATTTCGAGGAGCACTTTCCCAACTCAGTGCCTGCAAAGGAAGCCTTTCCAGTGCTGTTATTCCCGACTTTAACCAGGCAGCACTGAGGAAACCTTTTCTACTCCCTGGTGCTCCATGAGTCTGTCATGGTACTGAGCTAGAGCATTCCCATTAATCATGTGAGTGGAACAAAGCAGATGGAGAAGCCAGGGAACAATGGTGGATTGTGCCTTTTGTCAGTTTTTAAACCTGTAGTTGATAACTCACAGGATTTACGCAATTAAAAAAAAATTCATGAGATAACTCATGTTGGCCACAATGGGTAATAAGGCATGACACCCCCACCCTTTGGAGAGTAATGCTTAAATATTAAATACCTTCTCTGACTGAAAGAAAAGCTCAGTTCTGTTCATCTATCATCGTTTTAAAGTGCTATTTTAAAAGAATTCAAAAGAGTGGATTCTAGACCACGTCCTACAAGTAACTGGTTTCCTGATGCATCTTATTTCCCATAGGAATAAGTGTAACTTACTTATTTTAAACAACAAACAGAACCCAAATGACTAAGGAAGGGAAGCAGAGGAGAGAGAAGAGAAGAGAGGGGAGAGGGGAGAGCAGAGGGGATAGGGGAGGAGGGAGGAGAGAAGAGGGAGGGGGAGAGGGGAGAGGGGAGGGGGAGGGGGGAGGGGGAAGGGAGACAGGAGACTGGAGAGAGAAAACATCTCTTGTTCAGTGTGACCTACTGACTTTGTCATTTTGAATAGAAGCCATTTCTCTAGCCTTCTCCTTGATTAAATATTAGCCATCATTTTAGAGATCAAGTATTCTCAGGACATTTTTCTCTTCATTATGAAACACAGTTTTGCCTATCTTCCTCATAAATATTTGTAAATTACAACCAATAAATCTTAGGAAAAAATTCTCACATAAACTATTATTTTAATTCTCAATGAAATTGAGTTTGGAAGCTGCCTTTAGATGGAAGATCAACTTCAGTCACTCCTCAATCAATTTGTTTCTCTTTTGTCATATCGTGTAGCTATTGTTGGATAGTTTTGTCAAACCCAGATTTTCCATCTTTATGCATAATTAAATATAATGTTTCAATAGGGTGCGTTGAAGTCATCTTAAAATTTATATTTAATGATGTACTGTTTTGACACCACTGCTTCTGTAATAAGAAAATTAATCTTGGTGAAGGGATAAAAAAGTGGAACTGTAGGACTCGGATGTATCAATTTTTGCTTAATGACTCCGATGCTTTGGATTGGAGGATCTATTAATGGAGATTAGATAGATTATTCTCTGAAACAGCCTTCCTCTGTAATTTCTTTGCGCTTCTGTGGATTTCTAGACTATGTATTATGAGGATTTATGATTTCAAATTTGTGACTGTGAAAAGTCTAAAGCCATTTTGATCTTAGGATGGAGCTATGCAAGAATTTGCTCAGATCTCAGCATCGTAGGAGATTTTTAACTTATTAGGACTAGTGTCTGACAACGTGGGCAGTTTAAACACAGAATTTATTACCCTGCAGCTCTGAAAATAGGAGGTTAAGGTTTCTGGTGAGTTCTTGCTCAAGGCTGTGAAGTCTCCAGCCTTCCCTCCGTGGTGTCTTCTCTCTGTGGGTGTCCAAATTTTCCATTTATAAGAACAAGTGGTTCACTCTAAGGATATCATTTTAACTATTATACTCCTTAAAGACCTGTTTCTAAATAAGATCTCATTTTGAAGTAAGAGGGATTAGGATTCAATATAAATGTTTGCGGAATAGGATTTAACATGTGGTAGGAAAGGTTGAGTTTAAAAAAAAAAAATCTGAAGTAGTCTTTTTTTCTCCCTATCAAGAATATACGTCTTTCTTTATTTACTTGCCTCTTAAGTTTATTTTCTGTTTAAGTTTTTAACTTTTTTATATTAGGAATTAAACCTAGTACCCATACACACGATGTGTAATGTTACTTCTGATCTACATTTCAGCATTTATTTCTGAGTAATTTTTTTTTTTTTCCGGTCCTGGGTATTGAACCTAGGGCTTTGCTAATGCTAAGCAAGTGATCTAACTTTGAACCTTATCACCAGACCTAAATTATTCTCTGTAGAGACTTTGTATCACTGTTTGTGTTTTGTGTTGAACCTATTTAGGGGAGAGAGTGGAAATTTGCCTAGTCTTACTAGTTCTACCTCTTGTGAGAAAAGTCAAGACATAGTAGTAAAAGCTAAAATTATGATTTGAATATGACAGCTAATGTCAGGAAGTTTTTGGCAATTTGCCATTTTCATGTAGTAATTTAGTAGTCGTCTGCTATGTTTATTATCATTAACAGTACATATGTGCTCATTTTATTATTCCCTGTGTCTATTTTGAAGGTAATACTTCAGCGTTTTTTTTTTTTTTTATTTTCTGACAAAAAATTTAATCTATTTGTTCTACTAAAATATAACATCCCAACCTATGCGACATGGAAGTACCCATGTTGTATCATCAATCACTTTCAACTTGGACTCTGAGCTTTAAGGATGGTATTAATCACTTCCGTCCTTCACTTTCCGCGTTGCATGCTAAGGAAATAAATTTCTAAAGCAGGAAAGAAATTACCAAGCCTTATGTAATTACTTGAAGTTGCAGGACAAGAAGCTAGGTGTCATGGAATAAAAAATGGCTTTCATAAGTTTAAAGCACCCTCCAGCTGATCAGCCCTAATTTTCCAGATATAAGATAATAGGGTCTGTATACTAAAGTCACAACTCAGTTCTCCCACTATCAGCATTGAGAAGGCAAATGGCTTGCTGAGGTTGTGAAGTTAGACAGATGGGAGACATGCATGATTGCAATGAAAACGGATTTATTCTGTGAACATCCATGTGCACATAAGGCAGGAGACCTGTGGAGGGCAGAGGACAGCTTGAAGTGTTTCTTGCTCGTGGGAGGGGTGGGGACTGGCAGTAGGTACCTTTATTCACTAAACCAGTTCCCAATCCTGAGATGCTTGTTTAATGATGCATTCATATTAAAATAAGTTCAGTGAAGGTAAGTTCAGGGATGTTTTAGAGACTCCAGTAGACTGGACATTTGTATGTCTCTAATATCACATTTATGTTTAATCACTTGGTATGATACTAGGGAGGTGGTTGGTGAAGACCAAGGCACAGTCTAGGAGCAAAGAAATACAACTGGACACCATATTTACCAATGCTTTTTTTCTAAACCCTCCAGCCTCCATTAATGTCATAATTAAATGGTTCATTATGAGCCACCATATTACAGTAATTCTTAGTGCCCACCAAAAGAACTCAATAAAACTATTACGTATATATCCAAAATTCAAACTACTCTCACCCAAAACAATTCTGGCTAACCTAGCAAGTTAGCAAATTAATTTGTTATACGAATATAGATTAGTGGCCACAATAGGGTCTGTGTACCAAAGTCACACCTCAGTTCTCCCACTATCAGAATACCATATGGTGGTCCCTAACTAAGAAAAGCATTTTAAAGGTTAAAGAGAACCATTGTCTTCCCTCTGTCTATGAGTTCTCTCTGAGAATACTTCCTCAGCAATCTAGGTCTTTTACGACATTTACTAATGCCCATTGTACATTGGTTTCTTTCTTCCATCCTTCCTGCCTAACTGCCTTTCTTTCCTGCTTCTTCTTACTTCTTTCTGTTTTAAATTTAGTTCTGTTTATTTATTTTGTGTTTATGTATATCCATTGGCACATGGCATGGCCCATGTATGAAAGTTACAGGGCAGCTAGTAGGAATATGTTCTTTCTTTATCAGATGAGTTCCAGGGATAGAACTTAGGTTGTCAAGATTGGGAACAAATACCTTTATAGGCTCTGTTACCTCACTGTCCTCTTTTGTTTGTCTTGTTAAGGCATACAGTCAGTAATTCTGATTATCTACTTGTTTCGTGATATTATTTCCAGTTGTAATGGCGCCTTCTATATTCTACATTCAAAATTCTTTTATCTTTCAACATAATAATTATGTGATGACTATATTACCTGATGCCATTTAAAATATGTGTCTTTCTCACTGTCTAATCTTATCGGTTTTCAATTTGATTTCTTTTTGTCTAGCCCCACATAAAGTACCTGTAAGCATTTTGAGGGCTACTCTAGCTTACATACTCTATTCTTTCTCTGTTATCTTCTAATCCTCTTACTGCAGTGATGTGATACATAGAGCCAGAGCCAGAGCCAGAGTTGAAGCTTTATTATTAATGAATACACATTCTTCTTTCCTTTTCTTACTTTCTGGTGGTTCAGCATCTACTGTACAGGGCTATACAAACAACCATTAGTAACTAAAAACACTAAAGGAAGTGTCATGAGATAAGTGCTTACATGTGTAGGCAAGGCTCTGAAAATTTAATTGTTCTTATGTGTGGAAAGGGCTAGGCATTATAATATGGTGTCTTCCTTTATCGCTCTCCTTTTTTTTTTTTTTTTTTTTTTTCTTTTTCTTGAGCCAGGATCACTCAGGCTGGCATTCACTGTCTAGACAGGCTGATCAACAACATCTCACAATCCTTCTCTTTCTACTTCCCCAGCACTAAAGTTAGAAACGTGTGACAACACACTCAGATGTTTACCTAAATCTAAAAATAAACACTCAGGTTCTCATGCTTGAGTGGCAAGCACCATACCCACAGAGGTTTCTCTCCAGCTCTACATAAATGTTTTATATTCACTGAAAAGCCTAGCAGTATATAAATGACCTGGATGAATGTTACTGGCTGACCACTATATTTTGTTACTGTGCTTTAGAATTGATTTAATTCCTTAGAGGGAGATCCAAATTAGTAGCCTCATTTAATCTACCACTACTTACATAAAGTTTGCAAAAGTTGCTAAAGAATTAATAGCTTTTGGACAGGAATCATAACATTCATATTCATTACATTCATATTCATCTCCCAGAGAATAAAGCTCATTTCTTGGCATATAATAAAACTCAACAGCTGTTTTTCGAATGAATGGTTAAGTAGATAGATAAATAAATTGTATTAGCTTACAAATAATAAGAGGTTCACATCAGATAATATTTTTTCCCAAAATAAACTGTTTATGTGTTTTTGAAGATTTTAATAACATTCGTTAAGCGAGTGTTTGAAAATTCTGTTGGCTTCTTTTAAATCCCTTTCTTGGCAAAAATTTGCCTTAATAGATTTAGTGTTAAGGAAAACAAGCCCATAAAACATACAAAACACTATAATCATGCAATTTATCACTTTTAAACATGTGGATTTTATTCCAGTGTGTTTACAGTGCCTGTGCAGAAGCTTACAAGCAGTCTTCAAGTACTGAAGAAACTTTACCATGTGTAAATACTCTGTGGGCATTTACTCTCTTTCTGCGTCATTTTGTGCTTCATTGAAAACCACAATTTGCATTGCTTTCCACGTTATTTTATTTGGCCCTGTGAACCAGTTTATAGAAGAGTACACTATTAGATTTAAAAGTTAAAACTCAAGATACTCACATCTGGGAAGAAAAGAAACTCAATATTGTATGCATGTAAATTTTTAAAAGAATAATTTATGTGACAATCATAAATTAAGAAAATGACTATGGTAGAATCTATTGTTTAATTTATCTCGGTTGAAAAAACACATTTCTCAATCCTTAATAAACTTAAAGTATATCTCTTTGATTAGTGGTTTGTGTAGCAATGTAACATCTCAAAATACTATAAATTATATAACAGCAACTCATGGTTAAAATAAACCCCTGTTATTTATGTAATAATTTGCTTTTCCCATGAATAATACTGAATAGTTTTGTGTCATATGAAAGTAAATGCCTTAGAGATTTATAATTATTCCACATGTAGATGTTCCATGTGGTTGAACTCCATTGTGTGATCTGGCTGGCCTCACTTGAGACCACACGAATTACAAATTTTTGTATGTTGGATTATGAAGGTTCATCTTTCACCAAAAAATTCAGTAGATTTTCATGCCAACTGTTTAGGGAATTTCTGAAATAAACTGGGGTTCAATTTAGCCACATACAATTATTTATCGGTCAGTGTGTATGTGTGTGTGTGTGTGTGTGTGTGTATGTATGTGTATTATGGGTTATGTATTGTGTTATTTTGTATTTGTTTTGGGTATGTACAGAGGTGTGTGCCAGTACATATGTATATGTATACATGTTGAAGAAAGGGATTGAGGTTACACATCCTCCTAGATCTCAGTCCACATTATTATTTGAGATAAGGTGTTCTTGAGAATGTCATTTCATCTAGGCTAGGTGGCTCGTGAACTTCAGGGACCCATTAATGACTGTTTCCTCCATGGCTGACTGATGTTATAGAAGAGTGTTTCAGTCCGTGGCTTATATTTGGATTATGGGGATTGAAAAATCAGGTCTGGTCCTCATGGTTGTACATTGAACTTCTTACATATTAAGCCATTAAATAGGCTTCAGCATTGTAAAGTATAATAGATTATGCTAATATACAGCAGGTTCTGTTTTATATTTGGGAAATCAAAACCTACCTAAGATAATGTATATATTGTTTAAAGCATATCCAAAGTAAAGACAATATGTGTTTTATTTTTAAATATTACTACCTGAAAAAAAGGTGATGTAATAAAAACAAAATAAAGGTACTATATATATTTCTTAAAGAAAACATACACAAAATAAAGGTGATATATATATATATATCATTAACATTTCATATATATATATATATATATATATATATATATATATAATATATATATATATATATATATATATATATATATATATATATATATGAAATGTTAATGATACTAAATTTAAAAAATATTATTTTTTTCCCTTCATACTTTATTTTCCCTCAAATAAGATCCTTAACATAGTCCGATTGAATTTGTTTTACTTCATTACAGTATAAATTACAGAAAAAACAAAAACTGTTTTAAAATGCATTAAAGCAACAGACAGTACTGGTGTATAACTTTAGTTCCAATACTTGGGAGCCAGAGACAATAAGATCTATGAGTTCAAGGCTAGCCTGGTCTACAGAGCAAGTTCCAGAGCATCCAAGGAGACACAGAAAAACCCTGTCTTGAGAAATCAAAAAACAACCAACCAAACAAAATGCATTAAAGCTTTTTAAAAAATGATTAAAGTGAAATAGCTTATGAAAATAAGTAGCCTCTGTCACTCCTTTAAACCAGCCTATGGCCAAGACGTTTATACAGACTTAATTATCATGAAAATATATTTGAAGTTAAACTAAGATAAATAGCAAAATTTTGCTGTATACTAAAGTAAACTTAAACCACTGCTTGTAGAAAAATAACTTGAAAAGCATTTTGCATAAGATCTAGTATACCCATAAGAGATATAATTATATATAAATTTTTATGTGTCCATATACATATATAACTTACATACCTATCACTACCTTATATGCAGTTAAATTTCAGGATTAATTAAGACAATAGATGAAAATTCATAAGTACATGCCTATAATTACAAGCTATTAACTTATCAGAATATAATAAGCCCAGAATTTAAATTTTGAAATAAAGTTTAGCAGATGCCATCAGAATTTAGTTTAAATGTTGTGAGGAATGAAATTTAAGTGAAATCTTCTATGACAAATAGTCAGACATAAATCAGAGAGCAGAGGGAAATACATTAACATCAAATGAGAATCTTGGGAATACTGGAGGACCACCAAAAGTCTTCAGAAAGGAAAATTCAAAGTGTAATCTGGTAGCAAGGTGCATCAAAGTAGGAAATCATCCAAAATTCTTTGATTTTGACTATTGATTATCTTCTTTGAGTAACAGTACAATTTGAGGGATAATTTTTATTATTATTATTATTAAAGAAAATGATATCTAAAAATGATAACCTGGCTATGACTAAAATTGTAACTATGATTATCATGCAAGATTTCAGTAATAGCTCAGTCTACTCATGATAAAACTTCATATACTACTCTCTATCACTACTGTAATGCACCAATGAATTTTTATTATAGTGGTTTAGTGAGATTGGGCTCCTCCACATTGCTTTCAACTCTCCTGCTCTCTGCCCTCACCTTCCAAAACCATGTTATATTCACTTACTTGGTTAGTTAGTTCGTTATTTATTTATTAGTTAGGTTTTTTTGAGGCAGGGTTTTCCTGTGTACCCCTGGCTACCCTGGAATTTTCTCTGTAGACCAGGTTGGCCTTAGCCTCACAGACATCTGAGGATATCTGCCTCCCAAGTGCTGGGATTAAAGTATGTGCTTGTGTATCTTTATTTTTATAACTGCTTTTTCACGAATATTTCTTATATTTTATCTGGATTACATCACAGATCTCAAAATCTTCCCAATAATCAGTTGATACTTTTTAATACTTCTGTTTGCATATTCTTGTAACACAAAGTAGCGACAAAGTTCAATTCCTTTGAAGTGGGCAAAGGAATTTCCCTCTGTGTTTTTGGTATGTACCCCAGAAGGCCATTGCAGATTTACTTATCCTTTCTACTCTGCTGGTTAGCAGTATAATGATTCAATGTCTGTTTTTAATGTTCTCAGATTCCTGTGCTCTGAGTTTTAGTAAGACTTGGTGCATTCTTTCATTTTGATTGACACTGTCAAAAGATGCTTCATCATAATTATTTTAAACAATCCTTTGGATAACTCTGCCTTTTTGGATAAGCCAGAGACACACATGAGGTTCTGCTCAGCTACTTCTGATATATAAACCACTAGTTTGTCTTAGGATCTTGCCTTTTGGTCTCTAGCACTTGGGGAGAATCACTGAACTTTCCCTTCATTCTGCTGGTATTTACATGCAAGTCATACTTTCTTAGTGCTTGAAAGCCAATTAGTAAGCATTCAGAATTTCCATTGTCCAATTCCTTCTATGATGTGTTACAATGGATTTAATATTAATTGTGATTATTCCTTAATCTGATATTTTAAAATAAGCTATTGATTAGTGTTTCAAAAACTTGATTTTCTTGATCTTTATACTTTTATGTTATATTATATCCTAATCTATGTCCTTAAATTTTTAAAATTATATTCTGAGCCTGATTTTATGACCCTCTCTGACTTTACCTTCTCACTCACATTCCCTGTGTTCTACTAGGAATGCTGTATAAAGTAGAGTCCATGTATGTTATACGTCTATGGGCCATAGCAAATTTAATTCAGTGGAGATTTAGCTTATGTTCATTACTGTATTCCCCTTAAATATGTTTGCAGAGTTCACAGAGCAAGTTCCTTGTCTTGTCTCAAGGAAATGGAGAATGTCTCATTTCCAGTGTTCTCATTCACAGGACCATGTTCTCTTTCTTGCTTCTAAGTTTTCTATATCCTGTCATTCTGTCCTATAACTGAATTTTATTAATCATAGACAGCTCCTCTGCCCTTTGAGACCTGTTCCACTTATATGAAGTTTAATCACTTTCTTAACTTTATGCTGCAACCCTGCAGGTACTGCAGACTGTTCAGCCCCTGTTCTATGCAAGACTACCCGAGGCCTGAGGGTGGAAGGGGGTTTTAGACAACATCCATCTCTTATATTTCAAGTGGCCACATTTGTGTGTGATCAGTGCACATGTAGAACAAGCAAGGAGTGTTTTCTTAAAAGTTTCTTTTGAAGGACCTAATCATTTTCCTGAGTTCTTGTTTATCAGGAATTATAATTCCTAATTATTAAGGACATGTTGAGCATCCACATTGGAGTTTTTAACATTTAGAAGTTTGGGAAAATTATGATAATGTGAAAATTGATACATTTTGGGACAGTTTGATAATGTTGTTGTAATCAAAGGGATATTAATATTAGATCATCTGCATGGACTGTTTGCAATAGTTTTCTTTCATTTGGGTGATAATTACTCAGTATCCAAGGATTCAAAGTCAATTCTAGATATTCCTTCAGGCTGAGCTCTGAGTTTTTCTCTGTAGCTTCAAACTCAGCCGATTAAAACCAATGTAATTCGTTCTTTGATAATTTCTGTGCATTAGGAATCTGGGAGTCGGTTTCATTATATGCATGTGTTGCAGTTAAACAAAGGCAGTCTGTGGGTAGTGGGGGCTTCCAGCTTTCCTCATGGACTCCTTACATGGAAGTACCAGTGGCTGTCAGCAGGGGGCCTCAGTACCTCAGGCCCTTCCTCCATTGTTGGCCTGCCTGAGCTCCATTCATATCTGGGCTGAAATTGCTTTGTGATCTCATTGAGCTACTCTGTGAAAGTCTGCAGTCTTTGCTTCCACATTATATGCATCAGAGTGAGTCACTGAGGCTAGCCATAGACCAGGAAAAAGGCAGTTAGAGTGGAAGAGTAGCACAGACTCATAGGCATCTTAAATACGACTGAATGACACTCTTTAAAAGCAATAGAACAGCCTGTACTCTCTACCCAGGTTACCTTATCTACAGCTTTGACCTTTTAAAGGTCTCTGTATATTCAGCTCCTACTAGAGTTGGCTCACAGCAGCATATATCAACCCATCTGTCTATGCCAGGGACATGGTTCCCATCCTTGTTTCTCTGTCTCTTACCTTGTGAGTTTAACGAATCTTATGGCTCCTTTGTTCTTTAACCTAGACCTGATATGTTCTCTACTGTTATTGCCTTTTAAAGGAATGGCCTTCTTTTATTTAACCAATACAAATTAGCCTTCTCTTCTGTCTTTCTTCTACATTCTTATGAAAGAAATTGCTTGGCAGAATTATTATTTTAAAAAAAAATACCTAAACAACATGTAACAGAGGGAATGAACAATAAATAGAAATGTGGACTGTTCTGTTCTTTTTTTTTTTTTTTTCAGTTATAACAAATAGCATAGGATGCAGATACTATCTCTATTTTGTGGACATTTATGTTTAACCACTTTTTAAAATTATATCATTGCACATGAAGAAAAAATAAAGTGTATTCTCCTCTCCTGTAACTATTTAAGGTCCTATCTTTCACTGTGCCGACAAATGGTTTAGTTCATATAGTCTACACAGTCCTGGAATAGACAGTACATCCTTTGTTGAGTCTCTCTAGTGACTAAGTGTCAGATTCCTTCAAAGGATCAGTGACCACTGATAATTCCAACCTTGCTGCTCTATCCCTGGTCTCTCACTCAGCACTCCACTCCTTTGCTACTTACACATTACTATGCTTCCATTCTGTATACGCTATTGAAATCTAGACTTATGATCCAATAATTGTGCACATACAGGTATTATTTTGACATCTTGCACTCAGTGTATAAAGCAGAACTACTTATATACTTTATGTAGTATCCTCAACTAACTAATTCGTTGCTGCTCTTTTAATCTGTTTGGTTTTTTTACACCTTATTGATGATCTTCTCCTAACCACCGACTAGGCCCTGTATAGTACTTATCTCTTTGAAAGTCTCATGTTTGTACCTTAGAGTTAGCCTGGAGAGTTTCTAATTCCTAATTGGAACTCAGGAGAAAATATCTAAGCCCTGTTTGGTCGCTAGCTTTCAGCCTCCTGTCTCTCTATATGTAGTTATTAAAAACACGGGTCCATTAAGGCATATAACAGCAGGCGTCATTGATCAGGTCTGCTGATAGTGGAGAGGGTCCAAAGAGGGAACCACAAAAACTAGAGGTTTTTAATAAATTAATGGCTAAAGGTCCAAAAATATAAGAAACATTGTGACAATGAGTTAATTATCTTATCATTAAATCTTATGAAGAAGTTTTTTTTTTTTTTTTTAATTAGGTGTATCTTTGGCATGGAATTGTGGAACATTCTGAGACTCTTGTCTCTCTCCCTTCACATGCATGCATTTACATGTGTGTGCATATGTGTGTTCATGTGCATGTGTGTGCATGTGTATGTGGGGGGTATAGCTAAATCTAAAAGAGAAGAAAAATAAAAACTTTAAAAGCAGCCGTCATGGAACTGGGAGTACAATGCAGCCAGAAGTACTTTTTAAAAAAAATTCTTTATGTCATATTTGTTTGAGAAGATATCCATCATTACCGCAAGAAGCCGTTTGAATAGCTAAGTGGGTAATGTTGTAGTCTCCAGGAGTGTATTCCTTCAAAACACACACACATAGTTTGTGGAGTGAACTTTGTCACTGGGTTACCAAAGGGGAACTTTTATGTTAAAAGGAATAAAGTTTCTACAGTTGGAACTTGGAGCTTTATATAAAATATCACGTGTGTTTTGGGGTATGTGTGCATGTGGTGTGTGTGTGTGTGTGTGTGTGTGTGTGTAGGGTATACGTATGTTTATGTATATATGGGGGTATGAAAGAATGAAGGGGAGGCGAGGAAGAGGTTAAGAGAGAAAAGAGAGAGAGCCACCTTTGTAGTTCTAAAATAGATTCATGAAAAATTTAGTCCTTCACATTTTACTTGACTGCATCTGACTAGTGTTTGGATCGTAATGATATTTTTGACAGCGACAACCCAGATTAAAGCTATGTCAATGTTTTGACAAAATTGACTGATGAGTTTAATCAGCCAAATTGTCCACTTAGTCCGATACGCTCTCTGTCAGTGTGGTTTGCTTATGTGCTCTCTCCTTGTTAAATTAACTTGATTCCAACCTAACTGCCTACACTAGCATCATACAGCCAGATAAATACGGCATTCAGACGATTTACAGACTAATTCTTCTTAATGAGCTAGACGAAGGTTCAGGTATAGCTTGTCTTTTAACAAATGTTCAAGATTTCTTTGAAGGCATTCTGCAACTTCTGTGTTTAAATAAATTCTCTGAAAACAACACCACCCATATGATCTCATTGAAGAGGCAAAAATCGTGAAACTGGATTCATGAACTGAAGCCTTTTTTTTTTTTTTTATCATTCAGTCATTTCTTTACTTTCAAATTCAAATAAGAAAAAAAATGCCTTTATTCATGAGGATAGAATCTTAATATTAGAGAAATATGAATGTTTGGGCAGCTATATGAATTCCTGGATGGTAAATAGGATGTCTTAATTTAGGAACAGTAGATACTGAATTTCTCCTTTATGACAATACCCTGAGAAAATGTTGACTCAAAACAAAGTAAGAAAATAACATTATAGTCAAACTCTCGTGGTGATGATATGAAAAGAATTATGATGTCTGTGGTCAGTGTTTATACTGGGCTACATTCGTGTTTGTGTGTGTGTGTGTGTGTGTGTGTGTGTGTGTGTGTGTGTGTAAGGTGTAAGAGAAGGAAAACATAACAGAACTGAGATATCTGGTACATTAAAAGGAGGGCATTCTGAAATCAAATGTACAATGCAAGCAGAAGTCCTTTTTTTAAAAAAAAAATAAATTTATTTTTAATTATGTGTAAATATACATGTCTGTTTCAGGGTACATATACACAAGTGAAGATGGATAAAGCAGCCAAAAAAGGGTATCAGATCCTTAGGATCTGGTGTTACAGTTGGCTAAGAGCCCTCTGATGTGGGGGCTGGGAGTTATCTGCACTCTCTAGGAGAGTAGCCTGTGTGCTTGACCTCTGTTTCATCCCTCCAACTCCAGACAGAATTACTTTAAGTGATCTGCTCAGAAGTCTTAAAAAGGGCCTACGGTCCAAACAGAAATAAGACAAAACTTATGTCATTCTCAAATTTAAAATGATAGACCTTTTCAAAGAAATCACTATTTCTAAAGACAAAATGGTCATCCCTTTCAGCTCCTTCTGCTTCTTCTTTTCATGTCTCTGCTTCTCCTCATTTTCTTCCACATTTCATGCTTAGAAAAAAGAACAGCAACAACAACAACAACAAAAATCCATATATTGTAAATACTTATTTGTATGGATGGACACATTAGGGAATTAACCAACTGTGCAAATTTAATCTGTCTCTTTCATAAAAATATTTAAAAATCTACTTATTTCACAGTTGGAAAATACTTCAACTATAATTTCAATGATATGTTTTAAGGGAAACTTGGCTAGTTTTTATGATATTTAAACACTTGACTTTCTTCCAGTGCTGTATTGGCAAGGGAAGGGGGACTTTAATATCGACATAAAAAGTTAGATATCCTCGGTAGCAAAATTAAGTCTACCTGTGTTCCAATCACCAAAAATGGGAGAAACAGAACATTTGCTTGTGACGACCATAGAGGATAAACATGGATTTTTCTTAATATTACAAGATTTTTTTACAACAATATATCTTGTACAAACATAGGCAAGTAATTCACAAAAATAAGATATTCAATTAAAATAAACACATTATGCCATTGTTTATGTATCAATTTGGCTAAGTGTGAATAAATTGATTTTGTTTAATTTTGAAATCAAATTAATTGAATAATTTAATTTCAAAATTGATTACATTTAATTTTAATGGGGTATTGGTTAACTATATATTTTTATTGTTTTTAAAAAACTGTTGCCTACATTGGACATGCATCTCCTGAAAACATCAATCTCATTTAAAAAAAAAATTCAGAATACTTTTTTGGCACTGTAAGAACAAAATATATGGTAGCTTAGACTTTTAAGAAGGTATTGTTATACTTATATGGGGAGGTTGTCATTTGTTATTACTAGAAAGATAATTCCTAGCTGTTTTAGCCCTTGTTCTAGTTAATGCAGGTACTGGAAAAGCAAAAGTGTGTAATGTCCTTGGATGTTCAATGATGATGATATCTTCTTTACCTCTTCCTGTAGCTTTCAGCCGCGCCCCAATTCCCATGGCAGTGGTCCGCAGAGAGCTCTCCTGTGAGAGCTACCCCATTGAGCTCCGCTGTCCGGGCACAGACGTCATCATGATCGAGAGCGCCAACTACGGGAGGACGGATGACAAGATCTGTGACTCGGACCCTGCTCAGATGGAAAACATTCGGTGTTATCTGCCAGATGCCTATAAGATTATGTCTCAAAGGTACGATGTCCCCAGACCTCGTCCTCGCACGAGTATCAAAAGTCAGTGTAAATTTGCTTGGTAGACAATGTGGATAAGGTTTTTGAAGGAGGTGTGTGTTCTAGGAGAACTCAACAGAACCACTGTAGTTCACCCCCTGTATCACCAGAGTAGTGGTGCTAGAATCCGCACTATGGCGCTTGAACAACAGAAAACTCGTTAGCATTATTAGTAAGTTTCATTTTACAGTCTTCCTAGTATTGTATACTGATAGTGTTCTTTAAATATGAATTTGTTATAAAAGAGACAAAATTTGCCAAGTCAGAATTTTCTCTTAAATGTATAGTGTGGAAATAGACTTTTCCACAATTGTTTACTAATTATGAAGAATTTGAAATACAAATAGTATAGAAAACCAAAAGCAACATTAGGGGCCAGTGATTAAGAGCAGTTGATGCTCTTACAAAAGACCCAAGTTTTGTTCCAAGCACTGACATGGAAACCAAACACCATCATCTACTGTTTGTAACTACAGTTTTAGGGGCTCTGACCCCCCTCTTCTGGCCTCCATTGGCACCTGGACACCTGTGGTGAATATGCGGAAAGGTCAACACACACACACACACACACACACACACACACACACACAAACACACACACACAAATAAATAAAAATAAATCAATATATAATTTATATAATTATCAGAGCACAGTAATATGTAATTGATAAATAATTATTCTACCTTGGAAAAATGAAGAAAACACTAATTTGCAGTTGACTATATGAAATGGATTCAGTATGTTTGGCTAAATTATTACCATGTCAAAAATGTATAAACTAAGTTACTATATAATTTCATGATATAAGAAAAACTGGTTCTAAGAAGATAGGTCTACAGATATCTATGTCAAAGAAGATTTAAGATTTGTCATAATAAAAGATCCTTATGTGTTAATTATTACACATATACGTGTACATATGTGTACATATACATATATCTATTTATATGCATATAACAGAGGGACAGAGAGAAAGAAGAAAAGCATATATTAAACATTTGTTCACTGTTACAATCATTTCTTGGAAATAGTTATTCACTTTACAGAACTTCATACTTCCTATTTTATCAGTGTTATTAGTTTTAAGAAATTTATCAGCAAGTGATGAATTTACTGAATGCTTATCATAACTGAATAGGTGCACATTTTCATTAAGTGTTTTTAGTCAGACATAATTTATTATTACAGGATTATTAAATATGAGGAGAAATTATAACTCACAGAAAAACTAAACAACTTCACTAAACACAGATGCTACGCAGTGCACATTGGCCTGTACCTAATCTCCAGAGTTAAATAAGCAACAGGTACAAAAGAGTTTGAATCTCCTCTATTCTGGCTATGAAACCCATACTTATTTTAGCTATTTCTCTTCTTTTAAAATATTTTATTATTGTATACATACAATATGCAGGAAATACACACACGTCATGAGAGATACACAGCATTCAGGGGACAATTTGTATGGAGTTGGTTCTCTCCTTCCAGGTAAAGATGGATTCACGGATTAAATTAAATCTCTAGCCTTGTAAAGCAAGTATCTTTATGCATTGAACAGCCTCACTGGCCTCAATTTATTTCTTAAGGTTTAAATTGTTTTATATATTTATGTGTGCTTAATAGACTATTAGAGTCAATATCATTAGGTTAACACTGGACTTGTAATTTATTAATAGATATCATAACATATATGTCTGATGACCACGCCATTTGAAAGGTGCTGGAGTGACAATTCACTTTGCATGTGCTGTGGGCTTTGGATTGTCTGTTGATAAAAGAGTAACTTAGGCTAAAGCTGGTGTTGAAAAAAACATAAGATATTGAAAGTAAGGATTCATTTGATAAAAGGTGGATAATTCTTTACTTGAGTGTCCTCATTCTCACAAAATTGTCAAGGGTCCAACTAGTCTAGATAGAATGTTTAAAAAAGATTTTAGTATTTTTTTTCCAGGCTAGTATAATATTTACTCTGGAAAGGTTTGCTATAAGTGGCATAGTGGGTAAATAGTTATTTGTTTCAGTTGGGTAATCAAACTAAGATTGTATCTGTTCTTTAATGGGTGTAGTTTTCTTAGGTAGCACTGTTTTTCAGGGATTAGGGAGTAATTGAGGTATAGCGAAAGCTTGAACATCATTGTTTTGTTCTATAGATGACTTTCCTTAAAATTGTTTTAGTCCATTCATTAATACCATTCCAAAATAATTCATAATCGTGCAATTATTACAAACATTACTAATAATGGACCATCTCAATATGCTGAAGTATCTAGGCTGCATACCCATAGTGACACATCTGCACTAGGAACCTGCCTTCAGCACTAACAAAATCCTTTGAGTAAATTCTCCTGGTAAGTTCTTAATGGACACTTTTCAAGTAGGCTCAAATAACTGTGGTTATTCATCTTTGGACTTTTGGGTGTAGTGCAATTTTAGTTTCCAAAATAAATAATTTGATCCTTACAGAGAGAATTTGGGTCTCTGTTGTCAAATGGCCAAGGCTACCCAGCTATTTTATAATGAATTCTTATGATGTCATGTCAACAACATTAAATAATGGAAATAATAACCAACTATGACATTGGGAATGCTAATAACATAGATATGCTAATCAGATGAATATATTAAAAATGAAATAAAAATGAAAAGTACCTTCTGAAGTGTATATTAGATAAATGGAGTTTTGTTGTCAAATTTAAGCTTTTAAAAAGATTGTCTCAGGGTATAAATATTAAGTATGTCTTGAGGGAGGATTATTACCAAGTATGAAAGTTATTACTACTCTATCCTTGCATAAACTTGTGAAAAAGCTTTTCTAACTTGTTCACTTAAATCTCAAAGCTTAGACAGATAAGACAGATACACAGAAAATACACTTTGTGTTAAATTTGGACAAGTTACATAAGCTAAAGTATGAACTAACTTTTAAGTATGAAAAATTTGTGCATTTAAATGAAGGAAATGTGATAGCAGATATCTTCATTTGTCTGCAGTAAAACAGTCCTTTCTGGTAACCCTTTGAGAAATGCCATTTTGCTCACAGACGTTAGAATTGCCCATACTTGAGGCTGGAGTGGCTTTGGTCCCCTTGTTTGATCTGGGGTGCACACACACACACACACACACACACACACACACACACACACACACACGTGAACAAATTGCACCTACCTTTTCCAAATCTAAATGATCTTATGTCATTGTTCCCATCTGGTAAGCCTTCTTAACACTTTATGTTTATTGTTCTATCTTTTTTTTTTTTTTTTTTTGCCTACTAAAAGATTAACTCAAATGATGGAGTATATTTATTTATTCTTCAGAAACTCCAAATCCTTCTTATTATGTGTGTACACCAGGTAGTCTGAATTATAACATAGCTGGTTCTCTTTGTCTAATTGTATGCTTTGAGAATGCCAAATTAATGTTTTTATCCAGGAACCACCTTAGTGTCCTCCTGCTTTCTGATTTAGTCATGGTCATTAACAACTCTCTCAAGATTGATATTTACGTGGCTTCTATTCTTTTTGTATTGTGTTTGTAAATTTTAGCGATGTTTTAGAAGAAATACTTGACAAAGTTTTGGGATCCTAGTGTAAAAGTAACCTTTAGCAACTGCATAACTTCAGGAAGTCTCATTGTGGACTTCATTTGGAGTTCAGTGTTGTTTTCGGCTATTAACTGTGAAATTGGAGTCACCAACTCAGCCAGCTCTTGAAAGTAAACAAATGGTGTTTTCTATGACTGGTAGTCAGGTTCGATGAATAAATAAGCGGAATATGGTTCCTGCAGGTAAAGTATCCTGGACAGATAAAATATAGCCAACAGGATTGTTGTAGCCTATTGGCTACATTTTATTCTTTACTCCTTTACATTTATTGAAGAAATTTTAAAAAGGAAGAGAGAGAGAGAGAGAGAGAGAGAGAGAGAGAGAGAGAGAGAGTGAGTCTCATTCTGGTAGGGATTATCAGAGAGCCTGTTGGGCTGGAAGGTACTTTCCTTGGCTCACTTACATCCAGTCTGAGTAAGTGGAAGGTCATGGGGAAGGAAGGTCAGGTAGAGTAGCCTCCTTCCTTTATCTTCTTCTATTGTGGCTATTAAACTTACCTGTATTCTGTTGAAGATGTCCCACGTTTCATGTGGCCCAGTCCTCTGCAAATACGTCAGTGCTTAGAATCAAACTCTTCTTTCAAACCACTGCTTATCCATCGGGTACACATGACATCAAGATAAGGCTAGATGATGCACAAGTGTGATAGGTTTCTTTATTTATTTTTGACCTGGAGCCCTTATTATACATTTGACATCAATTCCTTCTAAATGTAAGAAATCTGAATGTCATGTGCATTGACATTTAAGCATCCTTTTTAGTATATATCATAGCATATGCGGTCTCATAATCGTATTTTACATATGCTCGCCCACTGTGAAAGCATTTGCAAAGTGGTGTGTGTACACACATACATGCATGTGTATTTATGTGAGCATGTAATTTCACTGACATATATATACAGAAAATTACACAAATCAAATGTGTACAGCTCAAGGAAATTTCACAAACTGAGCTCATCCATGTATCTAACAGGTGAAGACAGGGAACGCTAGCCACACTCCTTCTTAAGGACATCTCAATTCTGACTTTTAACAATCTAAATTAGTTTTGCTCATTTTGTAATTTAAACAACGATTTTGTATAAGATATTCTTGAACTTGGCCTTTCTCATTCAGTGTATTTGCTGTGTTCAATTGTCACTGAATATTATTATATGCCACATCTTTGTCATTTCAAGAATAATTATTTTCTAACACTTTTAGAAAGCAAGGCAGCCTTTATAGTGAGTTGGTTTCTGGAAGTTTGTGTTACTGTAGCAAGATTCTCCAGGCCAGTTGATGTAAATCTCCTTCTCTCCTCAGCAGTGTTATGACTTAACCTATAATTTTGTTTTGTGTGTGTGTGTGTGTGTGTGTGTGTGTGTGTGTATTTAACCTTGATACATATTTTAGGCTAACATATAAATATTAAAATGGAGTTAACGTTATGTAACTTCTCAATGGGGTCAAGGGAAAGAGACATAAAAATAAATGCAGACAAAAATAAGTCTACCATGAACACTTGAGTTAATTTAGGATCACAGGTCATGAAATGTATACAGTAGAAATACATGTTCTCATGAAATTCCTCCATTTATTATAGTTTCGGGAGTATTTTAACAGTATTATATTCTCAGATGTTATCCTCACAGAGGGCAGAAGAGAGAGGGGGTGGAAGGGGGAGAGAATTGTATCCCACCTTTTGAAAGTTACACTGCAGTTGATATCAGCAGCACTGCAGGGGACTTTACAGCTTTCTAAGAGATCTTGGTTTCTGTTGTAGGCATTGCTAGAACAGTTGAAAAGAACCTTCTTTATCAGTAGAGGAAGAAATGCCAGCAGCAGATTTTATGTGTACATAACCTAATAAGTGTTTCAATAATGGGGCGTATACATATGAGCCACTTCTCTGTAACTGTGACGGATGCATTACAGGATGTTTGATGACTTCCTTCAAAATTACACAAATACACACACACACACACACACACACACACACACTCACACACAGAGTCCACCATCACCACCACCACTACTAACAACAACAACAACAAAACCTTTGAATACTTGTATTTTCCCAGACTGATGTGAAACCACTCTGTTTTGTACATTGTAGTGATATTTGTGTACGTGTTTGCTTTAAAGGACAGACAGAAGTAGAGAAAAGTAGAAAAGCAGCTCTCTCAGCCCTGATGTACAGAATATAAGGATTTAGCAGCGGTCTTACTTGAGTGGAAGCTTCTGTTTTTACCACATAGTACTTTCTTTTATATCTGTGAATCTATTAGGGCCAATCAGCTTGTATGTTTCCAAGTGCATTTAGGAATTAACTTAATTTTGAAAGAAGTTATCTGTCAAATATTTATTTGTTTGTTTGTTTGTTTGTTTATTTATTTATTTATTTTGGTTTTAACAAAGTTTAAGGAGAAGGAAATCTGGTTCTTTTGTGATATTATCCTAAACCCAGAAAGATCAGGAGAGCCACTGATATAGGTTTGTGCTACCGGAATCTGTTTTTATTTACTTTATTTATTGAAAACAAGTGCATCGTATGGAGACCAAATTTATCAAAATAATTTTATATTTTGAATTATAATATAATTACATACTTTCCTCTCTCTATCTTCTCTCCAAACCCTGTGTATCTGATTTGTTTTAGTTGAAACTCACAGGCCCCATTCTGTTGTTATTATGTATGTGTATATGTTTCTGTGTGTGTCTTTCTCCCCCCGCCCC
The DNA here is from genome assembly GCA_902729485.2 of Mus minutoides. NCBI lineage: Eukaryota > Metazoa > Chordata > Mammalia > Rodentia > Muridae > Mus > Mus minutoides. Next base: position 419,417 of record LR750304.1, on the reverse strand, counting down.
TGTAAATACATCACTGCAATGTGCTCTGTCTGTTTGTACATGCGTGTATTTGTCTTCAGGGTTGACGATTTGGTACTGGAGAGCAAATTAATGTGCTCTTCCCTCGGGAAGACTCTCTCTCTCCTACTCTCAGCATTCCTTAGCTGCCTGCAATGTTTTGTCTAAGGGTGAGCTTTCCCTCTTCCACATTACATATCTATTGTCATTGTCCTAGTTCACTTCCTATTCAGGTTGACAAGTTGGTGAGACTTCAGGAGTGTAGCTTCTGCCATTTCTAAGAAACACAATCGAACACCAAACTCAGTGCCGCTGGGCTTTGTATCATAATAGTGAGATTTGAGAACGTTTAAGCCAGCTGTGACATGAAATATTTAAATGCCCAGTCATGTTTTTATTATTATTATTATTATTATTATTATTATTATTATATTTAGTAGTGTTCTTAGTAACTTTGGCTCTTGTAACTGTTAATAAATGCTTTGCTAAACAACTGCAGCAAAATAATACTAAATAGAACTTCAGTAGAGAAACATTGGTATGATTGGTATGATTGATACATCTTTAGAATTTTTGTTTCATATTTGATTTACAAAACCTGCGATTGATTTTTCTCGCCTTTAGTAAATGCTTAGTGAAGGTGGCTTTTTGTTTGTTGAAGATTTTTTAACTTTTTTTTTTTTTACTCTTTTACTATTTTATCTATTTTATATATATGGATATTTTGCTGACATTTATATCTGGGCACATGTCTGTGCATTCTAAGGCCAGAAGTGGGCATAGGATCCTATCAGACTGCAGTTACAGGTGGTTGTGAGCCACTATGTGTGTTCTGGGGATTGAACTCGGGTCCTCTGGAAGAGAAATCAGTGCTCTTAACCGTTGTGCTATCTTTCTGTTCCCAGTGAACCTGTTTCTGAACCTCCATTCTAATCTCTGTTGTTGTCTGACTGTAGAACTTGAAATATTAGAATACTTGGAATGTCTTCTAAAAAGAAAGCCAAAATGAAACATTTTTAAATATTAGATGACATGGGATACAAACCCACGAGCATCTTGTGAGTATGTAGTGGTTTGCTTTGGACTTGTCCATTAAAGCCTATGGATTTGGAGCTTGGCTTCCCAGTGTGGTCATAAAGAGGGTTTTATGGAATGGAATTTCTAGTGGATGCTAAGGAGAGGCCTGGAGTTAATCTCTAAGCAACTGATAATTCCCTAAGAAGTTAGTGTGAACCAAACTCATTTAACCATTTCTTGGCTTATTCGAGTGAAATGGAAAGCACTTCCGTTCTTAAAGAATGAAGCAGCTAAAGACCAGAAGGTTGAAATAGAATCCCAAGTGTTCACCAACACCTTGATCTTGACAAAGAAATAGTTGTTGGCACACTAAGAGTGGAGAGTCTTGATTTTCTGATGCTGGGAGTATTCCGTGAAGCTAATTAAATTACTGAACAATTTTGTGTCTGCCTTTCGAGTTTCCAGCTGAAGACACTCAACCCTTGAAACTACACTTTGTTAATATTACCAGCATTTTACATTTTAAATGGGCTCCATTATCTATAGGGATATTTCAGCAAATGTAAATTCACTAGTGATCTTGGAGAATAATTTGAAACTTGCATAGTTTTGGTAATAAAGAACGTACATAACAATTTATAGTTTAGGATCAGCGAGGCTTCATGAGTGGGAAGTTTTATGAGAACTTTCAAAGCAGAAATGGGAAGATAATACATTTTCTTAATAAAATAAAAATAAGAAACAATATACTCTGTAGCAACTAATGTTTTATATAATGAAGTTTTAGGAGATTAAATCTCCATCATCAAAGATTTAGCTCATAGATAATAAAACGAATGTGTTCCAGTTTTATTTTTGTCCCTTACGCAGTAATTATTTTTTCATTATAGAGTTGAGTTGAGTTTTATTTAGTATACTGTTTTTATTATTGTTTCCATACAAATGCTCAGATTACATTTAAAAAAAAAAACAACTGTAAATGTATAAACATAACTTGTTAAGGGGACATAATGGCTCAGCCACTTCTATTGGGAACAGCAAAAGTCATAAAGCCAGCTCAGCTTCTTGACAAAGATCCAGCTGAGCTGAGCTGAAGGATGTTAGAGTGCTGCCGTTCAGTCTCCCACTTTTCATCCTGATCTCCTCGTGATGCATGCTTGGGGGCCTTTTAATATTTGTACAACTTGGGGATATTGGATTGATGGGAAATTTCTTATGAATTGTTTATGTAGTCCCTCAGGAGTGCTGCTTCTAAGCTTCCCCAAGATAGAAGTCCTGAGTCTACTACCCCTCCACTCTTAGCTATCCTTAAAGCCCCACTTCCTTACACGCTGGAGTTTGTGGCTCAAAAGACGCCAGAGATCTCCTGATGAGGCTCTGATTCCAAGATGCTCTTGGAACATCTGCCTCTGTACTTACTCAGGAACAAGATCATCAGAAAAAGAGTAAATGTTAAAAGGTAAACAAGGTTCGGTGGGCTAGCGAAGTTGGCAGCAGACCAAGCTAAAGCCTCTTACTGTACACTTAGGCAACTAGGTGGTGTTTAAGATCGGGTGCTGTGCATGGTATGCCCCTTGAGGAAAAGAGAGCAGCAACAAAGTTAGATTGGCTGGAGGTATCTCTGCCATACACAGGGGCTTATATTGATGGATAAACAAAGATGAGGATCAATGATAAAAGAATGAAATGTTCAAACCTCCCCTTCTTGGAAAACTTAGTTCATGCAGGGGTGCAGGGCCACTGTTGTATCGTATAACCAAAGAAGAGAAGAACACCAAGATTAGATGTATAAATAAATTCTACATAGACGTGAATATTGTATTGAGGAAAAAAAAAAAAAGTGGCACATGCCTTTAATCCTAGCACTTACTTGCAGCATCTGGCCATTCCTGGGGCTGATCCCCAGGAACAGGGTATTTCACAAGGTGCTAAAAAACAAAAACAAAAACAAAACCCTACTATCTACTAGATATTTGTTTATTTAAAAAATATAACATTAGCTGGTAATAGTTTCTGTTGTTTTGTTTTGTTTTGTATCGGTTGTGTTCAGGAAGCTATGTGAATCATATCTATTTGTAATTACAACTATCAAGGAGTGAAAGCAACGTCTGTTCCTCACTCAATCTGTGCTGGTTTTATTACATAAATATATATGTTTGTTTGAGTTTAGGTTAAAAAAAAAAATAAAAAGACTTGCAGGCCTTCCAAAACCGCTAGTAATCCTAATTACTGGTGCTATCAATCTCGGAAAATAAACATTTGGATCTCTTTCTTGGATCTGTTAGTATGGTGAGTAAGTAATCCTTGGCTGGGAGGATAAGTCTAGAGAGATTCTGCCGTGGGAAAGGAGAAGATAGACTACAAAATAACGAAAAGCCAAGATGATGATTGTTAGGTTAGAAGGGGGTCTGCACGGGAGTTTGTAAATTGTAGAGCCAGAGAGATCTAAAGAAATCCTTTCACCTAAGAGTTCTGGTATTGCTGAATTACTAGTTACTGAGAGCCACTTCCTTCCCAAGCACCCACTTTGTTTTTATTTGTTTGTACTGAGATATGCAGGCATTTGAACTGACTTAGCGAACAGGGTCTCCCAGTGTTAGGTGAAAGGTGAACGACGCTCTCACCAATACCAGCACTTTCATAGAATGCGACAATTATTACTGTCTCTTGATATGGTAACGCTGAAGTTTGTATTTGTTTCTTGGTAATAGTAGTTTCATTTTAGAATCATTCTCAGTGTCTGTTACACCAGCTACTTGTTCCTCTCATAGACATTATATCTTTGTCTTTATGATGGGATATAGTTTCATTTTTAATATTTTGTCTACCCTAAAACCTCATTTATTTGTAATTTTAGTAATATAAGCTATTTCTGACCAGTCTTATTAGGCTAAAAACAACAAACAAACAAACAAACAACCCTTTCCAAACACTGAGGTAAGATATTTTAGAAATTATGGTTACAAAAGCCCCCCCCCTTTTTTTTTTCCTCCATAAATTAGTTTCATAAAAGGCCTTTCACCTTTCCAAGGAATCTAAGCAGATCATCCTTGCCTGAGGAGACAGAGACAAGGCTCTGAATTATTTTTTTCTCTTTCCCTGGGGAAATATGGGGTCCTCCAAATGACATTATAGCCAAGTATTTCCTTCAGTAGAAATTAAGAACTTTGAGATTAAAATATACTATGACATAATGTTGTACCGGATGCAATTTGTTAATTTATGTCTGAGGTGTGTCAAACCATAAACTAATATGAGCAACTTAAGACACATAAAGATTTTGTAGGACATAAACATTTTGCAGAATACATGAAGTAACCCAGTATGATTTGTCCAAGTCCTATAATTTACCCAAATCTACATGAAACGGTAACTCTGAAGTAGTATTATCTGATATATATCTAATACATATATATCTAGTACATATTTTACTAACTCCTTTTACAATATTATAAGGGGCCATGATTGTAAATAGATTTTAATAAACTCTATTAGTTATGAATAAAACTCGATGAGCTCCCCTTACCAATAACCAAGGCAGAGTCCTATGGATTTTTAAAATCAGCTTTAGCACAATTACTGGGTGAATCACCACTAATCTGCATTTCTAACGCTAGGATTTCTCCTTCCCCAACTGCACACCCAAAGTATTTGATGTTTGAATCTTGCCTGAGTTATTTCTGCTCCATCAGTCTGTTCTCAGGGAGCATTTCAATTAGGCACACACTCCTGGTCCATCATATCTTATGGAGAACACCTATTATTCTCTCCTTTGTTTTTCTCCTCCTCCTCCTCCTCCTCCTCCTCCTCCTCCTTCTTTGTCTCTGTCTCTGTCTTCTTCTCCATCTCTGTGTTTGTTGTCTTCTTCTCATTGTTGTTGTTGTTGTTGTTATTATTATTTTATTCCTTCTTTTTACTTAATCCTTTTTTCCAGATTTTATTCCCTTCCCGGTCTCTGACTGTTCCACTTCCCATACCTTCTCTCCCCCACCCTATCTTCACGAGAATGCCCCCTCCCCACCTCTAAACTCCCTGAGTCCTCCAGTCTCTGATGGGTTAGGTGCATCATCTCTGAATGAACCCTGATCCGGCAGTCCTCTGCTGTATATGTGTTGGGGGCTTCATATCAGCTGGTGTGTGCTGCCTGTTTGGTGGTCCAGGGTTTGAGAGATCTTGAGGATCCAGGTTGATTGAGACTGGTGATTACCCTGTTCCTCAGCTTCTTTCAGCTTTTCCCTAATTCAACCACAGGGGGCAGCAGCTTCTGTCCATTGTTTGGATGCAGATATCTGCAGCTGACTCTTTCAGCTATTTGTTGGGTCTTTTGGAGGGCAGTCATGACAGGTCCCTTTTTGTGAGTGCTCCATAGCCTCAGTAATAGTGTCAGACCTTAGGGCCTCCCCTTGAGCTGGATTCCACTTTGGGCCTGTCGCTGGACTTTTTTTTTTTTTTTTTTTCCTCAAGCTTCTATTTCCATCCCTGAAATTCTCAGACAAGAACAATTATGGGTCAGAGTAATTGTGCTAATCACAAAGGACTTTGAACATTTCTTTAGGTACTTCTCAGCCATTTGAGATTCCTCTGTGGGATGGCCCCCCTCCCTCACTTGATGTCCTGTCTTCCTGCTGGAGGTGGGGTCTACAAGTTCCTTTTCCCTATTGTAGGCATTTCACATATGTCTTTCACCTTCCAGGTCTCTGGTACATTCTTGAGGGTCCCCACAACCTCCTATCTCCCGAGGTTGCCTGTTTACATTTTTTCTGCTGGTCCTCAGGGCTTCAGTCCTTTTGCCTCACCCAGTACCAAATCAGCTTCCCCTCTTTTCCCCACAACCCCACCCATGTCTACTTTCCTTCCCAGGTTTCCCCCTCCCTCCCCTTTTGTGATTTCTTTTTTTCTCCCTCCAAGCAGGACTGAGGCATCCTCATTTGGTCCCTTCAACTTATTGACATTTTTTGAGTTCTGTGAACTGTATCTTGGTCTGTCTTTTTTTTTTTTTTTTTGGCCAATATCCACTTATTGGCGAGTACATACCACACATATCCTTTTGGGTCTGAGTTACCTAACTCAGGATATTTTCTAATTCCATTCATTTGCCTGCAAAACTCAGGATGTCCTAGTTCTTAATAGCTAAGTAAAATATCATTGTGTATATGAACCACATTTTCTGTATCCATTCTTCTGTCTTGGGACATCTGGGTTGTTTCCAGCTTCTGGCTATCACAACATGCTATGAACATAGTGGAACATGTGCCCTTGAGCATGCTGGGCTATCTTTTGGGTATATTCCCAAGAGTGGTATTGCTGGTTCTTCAGATAGTTTTATTTCCAATTTTCTGAGGAACCTCCAGATTGATTTCCAGAGTGGTTGTACCAGTTTACAATCCCACCAGCAATGGAGGAGTGTTCCTCTTTCTCCCCATCCTCTCCACGTGTGTTGTCACCTGAAGTTTTGATCTTAGCCATTCTGACTGGTGTGAGGTGAAATCTCAGGGTCATTTTGATTTGCATTTCTCTAATCACAAAGGACTTTGAACATTTCTTTAGGTGCTTCTCAGCCATTTGAGATTCCTCTGTTGTCAGTTCTCAGTTTACCCCATTTTTTTCCCCCTTGGGTTGTTTGGTTTTTTTTTTTTTTTTTTTTTTTTTTTTTTTTTTTTTTTTTTTTTTTTTTTTTTTTTTTTTTTTTTTTTTTTTTTTTTTTTTTTTTTTTTTTTTTTTTTTTTTTTTTTTTTTTTTTTTTTTTTTTTTTTTTTTTTTTTTTTTTTTTTTTTTTTTGTGGTCACCTTCTTGAGTTCTTTATATATTTTGGATATTAGCCTTCTATTGGATGTGGCGGTAGTGAAGACTTTTTCCCAATCTGTAAGTTGCCGATTTGTCTTATTCACTATGTCCTTTGACTTACAGAAGCTTTCCAGTTTCATGAGGTCCCATTTATCAAATCATGATCTTAGAGCATGCTATGTTAATCCATAAGCATGGAAAATATCTCCATTTTCATAGCTTTTCTTTGATTTCTTTCTTGAGAAACTTGATATTATTGCCACACAGATATTTCAATTGTTTGGTTATAGTTACACCAAGATATTTTATATTATTTGTGGCTGTTGTGAAGGGAGTAGTTTCCTTAATTTCTTTCTCATCCTGTTTATCATTTGTATAAAGGAAGGCTACCAATTTATTTGAATTAATTTTATATTCTGTCACTTTGCTGAACTTGTTTATGAGCTTGGGAAGTTCTCTGGTAGAATTTTTTTGGTTGCTTATGTATGCTATCATATAATGTTCAAATAGTTATACTTTTATTTTTTTCTTTGCCAATTTGTATCCCCTTGATCTCTTTTTGTTGTTTTATTGTTCTAGCTAGCACTTCAAGTACTATGTTGAATAGATATGGGGCAAGTCGGCATCCTTGTCTTGTCCCCAGTTTTAGTGGGATTACTTCAAGTATGTCCCCATTTAATTTGGTATTGACTGTTGGTTTGCAATAAATTGCTTTTATTATGTTTAGGTATGGACCTTGAATTCCTGATCTCTCTCCAATACTTTTAACATGAAAGGGTATTATATTTTGTCAAATGCTTTTCCTGCATCTAAGGAGATGATCATGTGATTTTTTTCTTTGAGTTTGTTTATATAGTGGATTATATTAATGGATTTTCATATATTGAACCAACTTTGCATCCCTGGGATGAAGCCTACTTGATTGTGGTGAGTGGTGAATAATGGTTTATGTGTTCTTGGATTTGGTTTGCAAGAATTATTTTGAGTATTTTTGCATTGATATTCATAAGCAAGATTGGTCTGAAGTTCTCATTTTTGGTTGGGTCTTTGTGTGGTTTAGGTATCAGAGTAATTGTGGATTTGTAGAATGAATTAGGTAGTGTTCCTTCTGTTTCTATTTTATGGAATAGTTTGAGGAATGTCAGTATCAGGTCTTCTTTGAAGCTCTGGTAGAATTCTGCACTAAATCCATCTGGCCCTGGGCTTTTTTTTTTTTTTTTTTTTTCCCCGTTGGGATATTATTATTATTCTTTAATTTTTTTACAGTCCAGTTGTTATCCCCCTTCTGGTCTGCCTTCATCCCATACACTCCCCCCTGATCTCCCAACCCCTGTCTCCAAGAGGATACCCCCACCCTCACACCACCAAAACTCCCTACTCCATGGGGCTCAGAGTCTCTGGATGGTTAGGTGCATCTTCTCTCATTTCCTTTTCTTCTCATTTTCCTTTCTTTGTCCATCTGTGATCTCCACCCTGGTAACTGAAGCCCTGCCTACCTCTATTCTCCCAGTTATAGGCTGTAGCCACTTTTATTTACCCTATAGTTCTAAATTGGAGACTAACCTTTACACAACAAAGGCTGGTCTGTGAGAGAATTTGCTTGTCTTGGGACAACCACATTTTGGGGTTCAGAATTTAACATTTACATACACAGCACCAGACAAATTCCTCCCCACTTTTCTCTCCCCGTTTTGTTTTTCTCTCCCTCTCCTGCTGGTCCTGTGTAGTGCTCTGTGCTATCTGTAAGTCATACTGTCACCGAGACTCATCCTTACTTCTTAGTCTCTGTAGTTTCCCATTTCTGGATATATTAGCAATTGTCACACATCACAGTCTAAGAAACATCCTTTGTTCCTCTTTTAGGTTCTATGAAGCAGTCCTCACCCTTGCTCTCCTTACCGACTCAATAGGTCCTGCCTAAACTCTACCCTTTTATTTTACTCAAGTTGCTTTTGACATCTGTAGAGCACGTTTTTATTTCTAATGACTACAAGATATTACAAAATATTTTTCTGTGCTGAATTCTTGTCTTTTAAACACATTTTAGAATTATGGACAAACACTTTCTCAATTAGCAGTGCATTTCAGTCACAAATTTGGGAACAAGATTTGCACACATTTTATACTCTGTTCATTGACCCAGTGTGCTATTATATAACCAGATTTTTATTCATTATTCCTTTTTTCATTCCCTGGATACAATAAAAGCATCTGCTTATCTGCTAAGATACATACTATTTATAAATTCATTTTCCCCATCATGCTTCATGCCAGTGGTTGTAGAGATGAGTCTGTCGGTACTATGCTATGGCCTTACAGAAAATTTAAAAAGAATTGTTTTGAAAAACTTGTATGTACATTCATAAATAATGATGAATTTATATATTTCTAAACAAATGAATAGAATTGCTGCCATTTCTACATTCTGCAAACTAATGTTTCAGGTTTTCTTGTACTTACAAATAGTTTATGTGCTTCATAATTAGCAAATTGTGTATAATATATTTCTCTCTGGATGACTGTATATAATTTGATAGTTTACATATCTGTCATTTTTTCTAGGGTAGCCAGATATATGGCCCAGTGTTTAAGAGCCTTTATTACAATTACAGAGAACCCATGTTCAGTTTACAGGACCCATATGGTGGCTCACAACTATCCTAACACCAGTTATAAAGTATCTACAGGCAAGCAATATATCCATAATACCTGTTTGTATATGCAGGCAAACACACATGAATATATGAAAATATGAATTTTCAGTTTTATGGAAGATAATAATCCAAAATATTCAAGATCAATACATGAATAAATAGAGGGAAATGCAGTGGTTCTGACCTCCTTGGGGATGAAGATCAAACCCACTTTTAATTCCTCCTGCCATGGTTGGCTTCCTGGTATTCTCTGTTCCCTCTGGATTGACTGCTTCCTAGGCTTCGAAAGCATGACTTCATTTGATCCCTGGTCTTCAAGACTTTCTCCTTCAAAACTAGAACAATAAGAATAGTAATTCCACAGTAAAGTTTCTTTATCCTTGCTTTACCCACAAATGATTGATGTATCCAGTAGGATAAGCGTGCCAGCCAATCAGTATAGCAATCACTTGGGTATATCGGTAAACCAGTGTTCCTCATCTCAAGATAAAATTGTCTTCCATCTGATGTTTGGCAATGCCTAAAAGTGTATATGGAAGGTATTAGTGACATCTAGTATAACATCCAGGGTACCGCCCCTGCTCACCAAATTTTTACCAAGCCAAAACTACCCAAGACACATGTATTAAGAAACCCTACATTGAACTGATCAGGAACCAACCATGGAGGTGAGTCTAGTTCTTCACCCAGGTGAAATCCAGACTAGAAAATATCTAGGCTAATATCCATTGCCTAGTCAAAGTTAAGTTAGTGTTGAGTGTGGGAAAAATTACAAAATATTTTTATTAGAAATAATGCCTGGTTAAAGATACTGCATTACAACTATAACATATGGGCAACAGTATTTCTCCAGAGTTATCAGTTCGGAGCTTATCCATGTTTTTAAGATAGGTTGTTTTTTTTTTTTTTTTTTTTTTTTTTGAACTATGAAAATGTCACTATATTGATAAGTAATGTGTCTTGTTTTATCTCCAGTTTTTTTTTTAACTTGGTATTGAACACCAAGTTTTATGGATTTTTCTCAGTTGTATGTAAGTAAGCTATTTCAAGCAATAATCTCTGTAAAATTGAGGTCTTATTCTTACAAGATTTGTCTAAGCAACGTCATTTCAGTTTGCCAATATTTTTGGAAATATGGAATAGGTATAAGGAACAGGCCCCACATTTTTTACATTAGTGATTACTGAAATCAGAATTCAAGGAGGGATTGAAGGCAAGACCATATTTCCAACACTTGCTTTGGGGAGACATAACCAGTGTGGTGTAAGTCCAGGATAATTTTTGAACCATGCTGACTGAGTTGTGGAATAGAAGTCATTAAATCAAAACAGCAGGGTTTGAATATAAAAATTGCTTCTGGGAAAAAAACGTTATGAGTTACATATGAGTTAAATCTTTAAGGAAATGCCTCCTAGATAATCTGCCCTAGGATACTTCAGGCTTACTTTTCACTGTGTTTTGATGCTAATTTTTCTGTACAGCCTCTCCTCACTTCATAGGATAAGAGGTCCCAAAATAGGATCAAAATTCCTTTTTGCTTAAGAGGCCCCTCCTCCATCAGACTAGAACTTGGTGGATATTTAAGTAATCACTTTAGACACACCCAACATTTTGCAACTGAAGAATTCATCCTCTCAAAATGTTTTCAGAGAGAAAATTGAAGGAGGAACAATGGCCTTTTGAAACCACAGGCAGCAGGCCCCAGATCCTTCTAGCCTACCATTGCTTTCCTTTGTAGGAGATTCTCATATTACACTAAATGTCAGTGTTCACCCTGGTCACAGATACAATCTCAGAATATTTGTAGCCTCTGTAGCAGTGGAACTGCTGAGCACAAAACCCAAACCAAGTAAATCAACAAAGCGAATTCCCCCCCCACACACACACACATTGTGGCTTTAATTATGAAAGAAATTAATACCAGGGTATAGGGGGTTTGGGGGATAGCATTTGAAATGTAAATGAAGAAAATATCTAATAAAAAAAATGTCATAAAAAAAGAAAGAACTAGATGACCTGTGGTCTGGTGGGGAAATTCTGTAGAAAGAGATACGTGTCACAAAACAATTTCTATGATTTCTGTTTTTCCTTTAAAATTTGAGACTGTAATATAATGACATCATTGTTCACATCTCAATTTTCTATATAAAATTTTTGGTGAAATTCTCTTGTTATCAACAGTCTGTGGGAAATAACTCTGAAGTCTAGAACAGGCACGCTTCTTCCCCTGAGGCTTCTGCTTGCTTCTGGATTGAGACTTCTAGATCTCCTTTAGGACAGCCCCTCCCCACACTTCCACAGTGTCATGGCCAAGATAATTAAATGAACTGAACAAAGGAAGCACAATTTTAAACTGTAATATACATGGGATTTGAGACATGGCTCAGCCACTGGTTAATAGTAAATACTATAAGCACCCATGGCCAGCAGCCCTCAACCACTTATCTATAACCCAAAGTTCAAGGAACTGATGTCTTCTGGCCTCTGTTGTTACCTACAATCATGTGAATACACACACACACACACACACACACACACACACACAAATACACAAACACAGACACACCATATAATTTTAAAATGTATTAAAAATTATATTTATGCCATGGAATATAATGTCCACAGGGACAAAATGAGACATTTTCATCTAGAGTTAAAATAACTAATGGATTCGATAATGCCATTATTTAAATGTTTAAAATTCTACATTGAAGCTTGGCCAAAAATGTCTTGAGACAGTATGATAACTTAAATGATCCTTCCTTCTTTTAGCTTGGATGGTATTAAAAATCTTAAGACACAATAATAGGATTTCCTGCATTCTAGTTTAAAAGAAGTTGCTTGAAATTTTAGAAGATGTCATATTTTCTTGTTTGTTAATGCATACCTGGAATGAAACAATTGTTTGCTACAATGTAGTATGTGATTCATTTGTATAAAAAAAAATTCCTGGCAATAATCAAGTACCTCAAAATTATTTTCAGACTCATTGTGAATAAAAGGTAAAATAAGAAAATATCATAAACACTTAGAGTCTATTTTTTTCAAAAATTAGAAAGCATTATTTAATAGAGAAAAATATACTTTGCAGTAGAATAGTTCTCTGGCTTTCTTGGAAGATGGTAAGCTTATCTTACATTGACTTACTTCCAAAGGAATAACAGTGCAATTTTCACAGAACTTAGAATTTCAAAGAATAAATAGTCATTATTTTTTCTTTTTGTGTGCACACATGGAATAGAGAAGATTTTCAGTTCTGGTATTTGAAAGACTTCTTGGCATTTCCCAAGAAGTGAAGCTGGTTGATAAGCATCTGTGGCAAACCCTAAAAACCAATGAATGCTTCTTTTCAGAAGTGCCTGGTGGTCTACTTATGTCAGGGGTAAAACAAGAATAAGCCCCCTCATTTATCCTCCATAGTCTGCAAAAACGTTATGATGTATGCATAGATCAGGACAGAGTAGATACATGACTGAATTTTTTATCGTTCAAGATCACTGATTTCACACTAAAGGCAGAGGGTTGGGAACAGGAGGAAGGACCGAAGTCTAGTCAGAAAGAGCCACGTCCACATGAATTGTGTGGCTTTGGAGTGTATATACAAAGGGGACAGAGAGGACATGATCAGAACCTAGAGTTCATGTTACATAGAATACAAAAATGGAAAGGTAATAGATCAATCCTCAAATTTACTTTAGGGACCAGCCTGGGCAGTTGTGGTTGGGGCTCACAGAAGTACGACATAAACATCTGTAAAGTCTCAGATGGTACACCAATCGTCCTCCATGTTGGACTGCCAGCTTCTCACATTTGTGCATGTAACTTTGCCTCTTCAGCCAGTCTCTTGATTCTCTTGGCCTTGCTCCTGGGAGCCACAGGATGGTGCTCTCCAAACAGGGCAGATGCTCATTCCTGCCAAAGACATTTTTCTTCTCCTGAAGATCAAGTTAACTGCTGGATACATGTCCATGAACTGATCTAGAAATTCTGAAAATTGTTTCAAACTACATACAAAGAAATAGGAAAATCTCTAAGCAAATAGAGTTAGCAAACAGATATGCTTAGATCAACATAATTTTTAAAAAATAAAAACCTGAATCAAGTTTTACAAATGCACAAGGATGAAATAGGATTCTCCATACTCATTTAGTCTTCTTTACTTATCTGTTATTATATGGGAATAAATTCCTGTAGCATAGGGTGAGTGTAACAATCGTGTTAAATTAAAGAGATATGTTCTCTCTAAGGAGTTTGCTGTGTTAATATATTTTGCTAGCCTTGTGATTAAGACATGGACAAGTCACTTTTTAATATCAATCTAATTGTGTATGTGTGTGTGTGTGTGTGTGTGCAAGTGCATGGATTTCTTTTTGTGCCTTTAAAAATAGAAGAAAGGACAGACCCACTTTGGTTGGAATTACAAGAGGTTATGGACCAACAAATGTGGAGTTGGGCGTGGGTTCTCTAGAAAACCTGCAAATATTCTTGACCACTGGGACATCTTTCCCACTCATTAAATTTCATTTTGATAACTTAAAAACTAAAACAGCCTAGGAAACCACATTCTAACAGAAAGAGATGTGTCTTGTTTGTGCCTACTGTGACCTGAAAGTTGAAATAATAATTGCCAGGAGTGATGATTACATTTAATTAATGGAACTGGTCAGATCATTTTCATAGTTAGTCCTTTCTAGGAACAAGCTCCCTTAAAATGGTTATCTGTTTTAGGACTCTAAAAGCATACAATGCCAAACAAAATCAGCAGGTGGTATTTAAGGAAGTGATATAAGAGAGGTCAGAAGGAATAAAGGGAGGAAGGTAAATGATATAATTATATTTTAATAAAACCACATTTTAAATGATTACATTGAAAAATATTAGTAATTTTCTGTTATGGACTGGCAAACTGCTTACTATCTAAAGGCATTTGTCAATCCCTAGGTCTCATACAGGAGAAGAAAATGGATTTCTTGGGGTTAGTCTCCGACACCACACCCCGCCCCCCCACACACATACCATTAATTCTAAAAGAATGTAATTTTGTTTTTTAGACTAGAAGATAATACTTATTAGTCAATGTTTATATAGCTGTCCTATCAACTGCCAGGCTATTAACTGCAGAAAGGAAGCCACAGCAGCGACAAGGCTGGAAAATTATGGCCAGTAATGTTTTTATTGGTTTGCTTATTTGCCAACTTTGCATGGAGAATAGAGAATATATATCTCAGTTCTGTATTATTTAATGTTGATATTAATTAAAAATTACTTATCAGTATTCCCAGAAAATTCTACATTGTTTTTTATTGTTCACCTTCTGAAATAATAAATTTTAGCTCTGCTGACACATGCAAATGCATAATTAATAAGCAAGGTGCAATGTGCAATATGTAGTATTTTAGACTATATCCTAAAGACTGCTCTAAAACATTTATTAGGTTTCATAACTCATTTATGAGTTAGAATGTGCCTGATTAATTTCTAGGGCTGTTAATATTTAATGGCTCAACTCTTAAAATTAAAGAAGTAAACATATGTCAAATGAAGAACACCCACATATTTGAAATTCATTTTTAAATTATTTCATATTTATATCATGTTATTTAACTCAGTTTGGTCTGTGTTTGAGGACCTTGGCCTTCTCCTGCCTGAATTCGCTCTCCTGTTATTTATGTTTATATACAATCCTCCTTTGGCAACACAGCTTTACCTGATACTCTTATGTCGTAATCCTTTCTTTTGGGCCTGCACTATGTTGCCTTCAAATGTGTGACACTGAGATAAGACATATATTAAATTAAGGCACTTAATTTATATAATTAATTTATATATTAAATTATATAAGGAATTATATAATTCCTTGAGAAGTCTTTTTTACAAAAGCAAATAAAGTGTGTACAAAATAGCTATGGATTCTTTAGGTTCCTTTAATAAATGAGATCCCTCATAAGCATCTGAACTAACACAGACTTACAATAAACATGTTTCATATGTAATGATGTGTATTTTCTCTAACCAGAGCCACTGCAGATAGTAAAAGTGGGGTGGGTTAATCACCGTTTCAATAGTATATAGGTGATCCTAGAGGACCAGATACTAACTGAGATACTTGCTTAAAGTAGAGCTATAAGAATAGATGTTATTTTTATGTTAGTTTCACTGTTTGCCTTGGGTTTTCTTTTTTGAGATGGGTTTCATATACACTAGGATGGCCCCTGATTTCTCTTGTAACCTAGATGACCTTGAACTCCCACGGACAGGGACTATACACAGGCAATGTGTATAGTGACACCAGAATCAGTGAATCACTGCCCTGGGGTATGTGAGCACAACTGTTTAGAGGTGTGTGACTTAAAATTTAGAAATAATAAATTTGATATAAGGTGACCTTATATCTAGACTGATTTTGAAGGTATCTGGGGATGGCAGAACCTCGTCAGTAAGGGAAACAGAATTTAATGTGATATGGCAGACTAAAACAACTACTTCAAATTCAGAAATTGTTAGAGAGGATTTCTTCAAGAAGTAATTTCATCTAGATTATTATGTGATGGTGGAATAGCTTGAGACGATCACACTTTCTTTGTTAGTAAGAATATAGAAACATATTCAAATCTTCAGTTGATTCTCTAGACCTCTAATCTTGTCATTTGAAGGCTGAAAAAAAATAATGGATCTAACCATAGGGAAAGGAAGATTTCATCAGTGATTCTGAAGAAAAGGTGTTTTATTTCTTCGATATATGAATTCACTTTGCAGACATCAAAAATAAATAGTAAAATGTCTTTGAGGTGGAAATGTTTACATAAGTCAGCATTAGCGATTTTCTTGAAAAGTGGCAATTACTTATCAGTCTTTTTAATACTTAGATCACAGAGAAAAATACTTATTTTTATTTCCTCCTGAAAGCCCTTTTGTCAACATTCCAGAATATACAGAGCCAATCTGTCACAGGCAGATTTTTAACCTCTCATAAATTATCTCCAAATTTCAGTTGTTTGATGCACATGTCAATTTGTCAGTGTCCAGGGTGATTTTCTTTGATATGAAAAGTATGGTTTTGATACATTCTAGATCCTAGTGATCTCTTGTAACTATTCAGCAGGACAGACATAGTAGAAAGACAAAAATCACTAAACCAGCTGCTCCTGCAAATCCCTTTCCTAGAGAGATCTCTGGGGCATCTTATGAAAATCCAGACCATCTTACAGAGCTCTCATGGTATCTGCTCTTCTGATAGAGATTCCAGTGCAGGGCAACTTTTTCCACTCTGCAATCAGTGCACAGATTTTCGTTGTGAAGCTACTTGATTCTACCATCATGCTCACTGTAAATTTCTATGTGTGGTGTACTAAACATGAGCATTCTCTGAGATAACGGATTTAAGAGAAAAACATCTCTAAGTGAGTATCATTTTGACATCTTGCCTTACTGTCCTATGGCTCAATTTCTAAACCACTTACATTAGTAGACTGGAAAGTTGGACATTCGAAGACAATAACGTTGAAATGTGAAATGGGATCTGTATAATTTTTCTCCCGGAATATATTACTGTTTATTCCATTACTAAAAATAAAGAAAGTCATTTATTCTACTTAGATTGAAAAGTGGCCAACTTAAGCTTATGACAAGTTCGTGTTCTGGTAGTGGCAGGAATTTGATACCATTCATTCAGTTATGAGGTCCCTGTGGATTTTATCCAATGCACTGTTGGGAGACTGGCTTTCCCTGCACTGATGGATCTCCAGGAGATTCAGCCTTTCATAAGACTCATAAGAAATCAAAGCCAACATTAAACAGTAAACAGAAACTAGGTTGTGGAAATATTGATGACTAGCTGTGCTTTTCCTAAAAATACTCATGTATTATTTGCTGGAGAAATGGATATACCTTATGTTACAGGATGCTTCCTCCCTATAGTACATTCACGGTCACACATTAAGAGAATCTTGAAATAATGAATGCTTATGAATGAAAACAATGTTTTCTTGCTTACTTTAGAAAATAAAGTATTTAGTTGTTAAAACAGAAGATGTCAAGTTTAGGCTTTTCAAACAAAATTTGCAGATTAAGGCAACGGGTATAGATTTTGTTACTTTAAAGATACACTCAAGCTGTTCTTTGTCAGATGCAGAATATCTGAAGAGATGCACTGCATTTCAGTCTAGCAAATCAGAGGTGAATGTCGGCTTTAATGTGGTTAGGTACTGCTGTGCAGTGGGGAGGTACTGTTTACCAAAAGGTAAAAAGGGAATTCTGATCCAAGCCTTCCCTTACATCCAAACCAGGTGACCTGTGTGCACTGTGCTTCATGAACTCTCCTCAGACACTGGAATATTTCTATGCAATTCTACATTATTAAATAAATTATTAAATTTTTCTTTTAAATGTTAGTGAAGTTAATTAGGTCTGAAAAGCTATAATTATATGTAGCGTGTTACCTGGCCTACCATGTTCTTCTGTGGGAACCCTTAATCTCCTATGATTTCCTTGTATGTTCCCCATGACCACGGTCTTAGTCAAGGTTTCTATACCTGTACAAAACATGATGACTAAGAAGCAAGCTGGGAAGGAAAGGGTTTATTCAGCTTACACTTCCATGTCGTTGTTCATCACCAAAGAGAGTCAGGATTGCAACTCATACAGGATAGGAACCTGGAGGCAGGAGCTGATGCAGAAGCCGTGGATGAATGCTGCTTACTAGATTGCTTCCCCTAGCTTGATCAGCTTGCTTTCTTATAGAACCCAGGACTGCCAGCCTAGGGATGGTACCACCCACAATGGGCCCTCCCACCCTTGATCACTAAATTGAGAAAATACCTTACAGCTGGATCTGCATTTCCTCAAGGGAGGCTCCTTTCTCTGTGATAACTCCAGCCTGTGTCAAATTAACACACAAAACCAGCTCTTACAACCACTAAACTTTTTCCATGGGTATGTGTTTTGAATACATTCCTTATTTACTCATTCTTTTTAGTATATATTGAATAATAAAATGATAAGATTTGTGATAAAATTTTCATACATGTGTCATATGCACCTTATTTAAATGGGATTTACTCTCCTTGGATTTCTTCTTTAGTTTGGTTGGAGGGAACCTTAGGTACAGACTTCAACAATAACATACTTTCTATCTTCTCTATTTATCTTATTTCAGTTTTTGATACTAAAACGATGAATATTTTCTCATAATTTTCATGAAATAGTTAATATGAATTTCTGTGTTGTAGGAATTTTTACTAAAATATTCTAAGGATTGATACATATTATAAAGTTTAGGTGGCTCAGTTCTGTTTACATGTTGCAGCCACAGTCATCTGTAATATTAATATTGGGTGGAGTAAAACACATTATATTAGAATTAAAGTCAGGAGTGTGTGTATATATATATATATATATATATATATATATATATATATATATCATCCTAGGGAAAAGCATGGTAGGAGAACAAAGCTGTACTTGATGTTACAGAGTGTAAGCCTCCAACTGTGAAGAAAGGGGCAGTGATACAGTCTATAAACAGCAGGCATCGAAATCAGCAGGAGGGGGACTTTAAAATATGTTGTCAAGAATGCTTGATGAATAATGAATTTATTCCTCTTGTTAATATTTAACAAAAGTGGAAAATAGTATTTTTACAATGGAAACCACACACACACACACAAAAAGAATGCTGCTGTCTAGAGTCACTAATGTGTTTGCAAGTAAAGGACTCTGTTCCTAACTATATTTTCAAAGTCAAAAATTCATCTGTAGAGCTGAAGGTTCAAAGGCTGGCAGCCACAGTGCTATCTCTAATAGTATTATGCATGCTTACATTGAGAACCATCTACAAGAAAAATGAATTTATCCCAAGTGGCAAACTTGCAAGGGATCTCTTCCAAACTTTGTAGCATGCGGTTCATAGAGTGATTGATCTTCTTAAGCAGTTGCTGTTGTCCGCTATGAAGCCCTTAAAATCACTGCTTATCCCATCCGTATGCTGCAAATGCTTTCCTTGCAGGATGGGAGTAGTCAGTTGGGATCTATACAATTGAAATATAAAGAACAAGCCCCACTAAGTTTAAATCAACTTTAGCATAATAATCACAGGTAAGAGAGTAAAGGTAAATGTACTAAGTTTAGTAGTGAAAGAACTGAGAGTTTCAAAGGACACATTGCATGTGGGGGGATGCTCTCTTTAACTTAGTCTCTTCTTTAAAGTCACCTCAGAAAAGGAGCCTTTCCTGACTCTCTATGATAAACAGCTCAAGGTGGGGCCCATATTGTATAACATTTTCCAGCTATGCACACCGAGCCATCTACCTTCCTCCACTTGCTCCCTGTTTGGTACCAAGTGTCAGTATAGATGAATAGATGACAATGTGACCAATAGTCATTAGAGATAGTGTTTAGTCAAAACCTCCGCTGCCTTCAAGGAAACAGAAATATTTATTTATTTGTTTATTCGATATTTTTATTAGATATTTTCTTAATTTACATTTCAAATACTATCCCGAAAGTTCACTATACCCTCCCCCCCCCCGCCCTGCTCCCCTACCCATCCACTTCCACTTCTTGGCCCTGGCGTTCCCCTGTATTGGGGCATATATTTATTTTTGTGTAATCAATCATGGTGTCTGAAGGGAGACACTAACAGAGTAGTGCTGTCCACTATGTGGCCGCTGGAGTTCATTATTTCTGGGTGCCTCAATTGAGAGGAATATATGTGCGAAAATGCTCACTGAAGAATCACGAAGTGTTCAGATGAAGGAACATTGCCGAACAAAACCAAGAGGCAAATGAACAAGAAACCCTCCTTCCTGCAATTCAGTGGGCCGTTTTACTGCTCTGTCGCTATTGCCTTTTCCTTGTCTAAGGAGCATAAGTTATGGTAGAAAGACCCACAAACGAATATGTGTTTGAACTTCCAGGGATAGTAGACAAAATCATGATTATATGAAATCAAGTTGAAATTCTGGGCACCATCATTCAGAAACACTTTACTATAAGGAAGACATTTATTCTATTGAAAATAATAGACAAGAAAAATGTGCATCTCTGAAACTGAGCACATACACCTCAATAACAGTACTGTGACTTTACAAGGGAAGACAGTGAGAATATGTAACAAACACATTGGAAATTCAGAGGAATCAATTCATTAAACTGATCAAAGGTTTTTTTTTTTTTTTAATAAATCAACTAATGACAAGTGAGAAGTAAATAAAGTATTAATATCATAAATAATGTTAGAGAGACAAAATTATGTAATACTATTGATTTAGGGGTATATTTTATGAAAATATTATTAGAAGTAATAGTTTTTAAAAACAACCAGATATAAACTATGTGTAGTAATATGTGCATTTGTAGTTAAAGGTTTACAGAATCCTTTATAAACCATTTGATTCTGCAGTTTGAGAGAGAAAGCTATGGACCAGCTCCTGGGCAGAAACAGTGTCATCTTTACTAGAGATTAATTTTCCTTTTAGAACTCAGAGAAGGAAATTTACATTTTGCTGTCCTACATGTTGGAGAAAATTTTCTGCAGCATGAGGAGCACAGAGGAGCAATTGTCCTCTGACTGGTTGTTGTTGCTGCTGGCTTATTTTTTAATTATTATTTGTTTCTGTTTTTAAATGTGCTGTCCTTCCAGTTTGATTCTGAGTCTTTCTCCAGCCATTGACTGAAACCACCCACATTGAACAAGATCCTTTATAAGTTTGATAGATATTTGGAATATAAATACAGGGTTTTTCCTAGAACAAACGTTGGCTTTCAATTCTACTTGCTATACAGTGTGATTAACATTTAAAAAATGAGGATGGGGCATGTGAGATGGTTCAGTGGATAAGGACCTGCTGCTGGGATTGGCTAGTGGAGTTTGATCCTCCTCAGAACCCACATGGAGAGGTCAGACAACCTCAAATTGTCCTTTGACCTACGTAGGCTCCATACAGGGCTGTGTCATGTGTATGTGCTTAGACATAACACACACACACACACACACACACACACACACACACACACAAATAAATAAATAAATAAATAAATAAATAAATAAATAAATGGAAGAAAGTAAAAACGAAAATGCTTTGGAGTTGATCCAGGAGACTAAATAAATAAATAAATAAATAAAAATAAAGATAACATTTTACAGTATCTTACATAATCTCTTATTTAGATAAACTGAGAAACATTATTGGCATGGATACTTAATTTTTTTTTAACTTTAGCCTGTTTAGATTAAGAAAATGCTATAGTAAAAAATCCTTAGAACTTCAATGTGGTCATATATTAGGGTTTTCTTTTCTTTACTCCTCTTTTTATAGCTATTTTTAGTATAACTAACACAATAATTTTTTGATTAGTGGGAATGAGTTAATTTTTCTGGAGAGCTCATTTGTCTTTAATTCACCACCACTAAGATAGCAATTAATTAATTTGGGTAAAATTGAGCAACCCCTAAGTTTTCTTTCATTTGTGTTTTTCGTTTTTCCTGTAATTTAAAGAATAAAAATAACTATACTTTTCCTGACTTAATAAAAATAATATTTTTTAAAATTGTCTAAAATTTATTCAAGCGAAGGCTGAAAGAAAAAAAAATTACTGTTTCCATCCATGTCTGCTCTTGCAAGTGGATTTTCAGTCTGACAATAAACTCTCAGGATTACTTATTCATCAAGAAGCTTATGTGCAGACCTGTGGCTGCATGGGACCTTTGTATCAAGTCAGTCTGATTACAGTGTTCCCACAGGATTTTGACAACTAAATCTAGGCTACATATGTGAACCCCCAAATAAAATGACAAAGCCAAAGAAACTAAAATTCTCAGCAATGTTGTGACCAAATTCCCACTCATCCCTTCAAAAATAGTCTAGTAATGGAAATCAGGCAAGAGAGAGAGAGAGAGAGAGAGAGAGAGAGAGAGAGAGAGAGAGAGAAACTGCTGGTTCCATAGACAGCTCAGTTGGTAAAAGTTGCTGTGTAAATAAACCCACAGTACTGGTTTTGATCTCTAGAACCCATGTTGAAAAAAAAAAAAAAAGAGTCTTGGAGATACACACTTGTAATCTGTCCTGGGGAGATGGTGAGAGGAACATCCCTAGGGCTTGCTGGCCAGACAGCCAAGCATAGCTGGCAAGCCATATGATTTCATGACTGACCTTGAGTCCCAAAACAAGTCGAGGAGCTATAAGAACATCAGAGACTGCTCTCTGTACACATGTGCAGCTCAGCACGCGTCTGCATGCCCAAAGACAACTGAAGGTATCAGCCTGCTAACAATAGTGTCTTCATGGACTGACATTAAATTAAGGAAAGAGTTTGGTATATTTTCATTTTCTCACTGTTTTTATTTTGTTTGTTTGTTTTGTTTCTGTTTTTGTTTTTGGCTAAGCATTGATACCCAGACCAAAGAGTTTCGACACACTGAAAAAAATCACTTAAGTTATTGTTACTATTTCCTGCCATTTCTCCAGATTTTCCTACCTAATCCAGTTCTGTCCTGTTGGGTGTCTTTTATACTTGAGGCAGTCTAAAAATAATGAACATAATGTTTAAGACTGTGAGAACACATTGAGAAAGAAAAAGTATAGATGCCTATCAAATGCACTGTGCCCCAGCCATCCTCGTGTCTGCTTTATGTGGGCTATATCATTTAATACTCACAACAAATTGGGAGATAAAATTTTTGTTACCGCCTTTAAAAACTGGCACAACATCTAAGAAAATTTAAGTACAGTTTTTGCAGAATCAAGTAAGCAATGGATCTCAGAATGAAATTATAAACGCGTTTTCCCACTTTTCAATGGCAAATAATGTCACCTTTTGGGAAAGTGTTGAGCAACAAGAACAAAACAGGACAAACAAAAAAAACAAACAAAAAAGGTTAAAACCCAATCGTTTCACTCATGAAGGAAAATATATTGAAAAAAAAAATCATACATGATGTTACAGACCAAGTGAATAAAAAATAATTTTGAAATCTAACTAGCTTACAACTGTCTACATTTTTTTTTGTTTACATTGTACTTTTGGTGGCCTTCACATCATTGTGGCCCAATCCCACTCATCTCCCTGTCTCTTTGTCTCTGCCCCCTGAACTTGCACACCCCGACATACACACAAAGGAAAATAGAAAAATACAGATAAAAAAAAAAAAAGAACAACAACAACAACAACAACAAAAATGTCACTTTTGAAGCTGTAGTGTGTCACCGAGTGCCATCAGTAATACTATTTGTCTAAACATCTTTTCTTGCAAATGTTCATTGCAATCATTCATTGGTCCGGTTCAAGGCTTTCGGCTTCTGCTACACTTATCAATACTGGATCATCACAGGAACTTTTTAAAGACTGTATCCTGGAATCCTGAAGCACTGAGTCTATAGGACAGGGTCTTTCATGTCCTCCAACAGTTCACAGATGGGGTGAGTCTGGACCAATTCCAAGCTGTAGACTTGTGCCTGGATAGTGCTTTTGTTACTCTGTCTCCTGAACCCACACTCCCCACTACCAGCTCACCCAATGCCCCTGTGAGAAGGGACAGGAATAACTCTCCTGATCTCACGCCCTCTGGCTGTGATGCCCACTTGAGGGACTGAGCCCTCTTCCAGCAAGGGGCTGGGACAGCTCGCGTGCCTGCCACAAATGGTGAGGAAGGAGAACATCTCTCTGTCACCCACACAATGCATGACAGATAAGTGGCCAGTCCCGCTCTCCTGTGCACTCGATCTTGAGCTGGCTCACAAGTACCCATCCACCGGGTTCAGCTGTTCACATTTTTAACAACTATAAATCCCCCCACAACTGAAAGGAGTAAGTCGTGAAGTTTGGGTAAACAGCGCCAGTCTCATCTAACAAACCTACGCCTCTGCCTAGACTCTTTCTCATACATCTTCCTTTAACTTAAAGCCTTTATTCGCCTTTCCTGACTCGGGTTATGCATTCACATTCATTCCAACATGTCTTGCGTATTTTTTTATATTTATACACGATGTTGCTCTTATGGAAGAAAAGCTGCATAATTCTACAAAAAACGACCAGTCAGGCTGAAACACATTTAAACTCAGCACCATGCTTGAGTAGAGCTTGTTGTGACTGAGTCTCTACTGTAGTTTCAAGGAGATTTTAATGTGAATGAGTTTGCAACACAAAATAAGATGCCTGTCTTCATCCCTGAGAATCTTTTGAGGAAGTTGTGTGGCCTCTGTCACCTTCATCTATCCCTCTGTCACAAATCTTTTTATTTTATTTTTTTTATTTTTATATTATTTTTATTGGTTATTTTATTTACATTACAAATGTTATCCCCCTTCCTGGCTTCCCCTCAGTACACTTCCTATCTCATCCCAAATATTAATCCTGCAACAAATTTGCTTACTAGTTACTTAGGCCTTGTTGATCAGGGTTCCTTGTCTGAAATCGTCCTGATGTGCTTTTCTAAGCATGTAATGATCCACTTTGTCCCTGAAATTCTGAAATTATATGAGTCTTGAAATCTTGGAAGGTTTGAGAAGATAACCAAGTCATCTGATCATCATCATATGGAACTGTGGTTGAAGAAAGCTGACTTCCCCTATACTATGAGCCTGAAGTTATCAAACGTCTGTCAGATTTTGAAATGAAGAAATATCAGTATCCAATCAAATTTATCTATAATAGTATAATTTACTTTAGTAATTAAAAGACAGAAAACATGGCTTACAGATTTTGTTATCTACAGCCAGGAAATAACATTTCAGAATTAATTTAGCAACTTTTTTTTTCCTTCAAATTATTATTTTCTTATTAAATATGCATCATTTATATGCTGTTTCAGAGAAATATTTAGAAAATGTATACCTCTTATTTAGAAATGGAAATACTGCTTGCTGAAATAAAGTCTGAATTGTGTGTAGATTTTTAAATATAAAAACCAAAAATAGTATGAAAAATCGCCTATATAGAGATATTGGGCCAAACAAAGTTTAAATGTACAAAATGAAATGTAGAAAATGAAACGGTGCCATGTGAACTTTGAACTTTGGCTATAATTACATTAAGGCAATGTATTGTTTGCCATGCAGTCAAGTCAAACAGCCATTATTTATTTATTGCCAAGTGGAGTTCTCAGCACTGGAATAAAGCGGTGAGCACAGTAGATAAAGTACTTATAATTCTGGGTTAGGGAAGCAAAAGAGCTGTGTTAATAGAGCTCTGAAAAACATAGTCATACAAATAGGTGATCCCATTGATTTGGAAAGGTACTTGAACACACATTATGAACATTAGATTTTTTTATGCTGATGTTTGATTTCTCTAGAAAATATTTATATTTACAATATAAAAATTTGATAGATTCATATATACATTAACTGATATAACATAATAATATTAAATGGTATTTTTATAATATATATATATATATATATATGTATATGTATATATATAAATTGATTAAGACATTTAAATATTCTCTCCTTATATACAGACAACATATGTCACCTAACTCAGGTCCTTTTTGCTTATTTAATTTAAGTATTTTGGTTGTTGATACATATCATTTGTCCTTTCAGCGAGATTACAATTTTTCTTACCCTGGAAACTTTATTTCTAAAGAATTGCCTTGTGATGAGGGATAGTAGACATCACAAGAATGATGTATATTTCCCTTAGATTACTTATTGAGTGGCCATCTTAAGTCAAAAGTAAAGCTGATAGCATTAGCCTTTTGTTGAAGACAGATTTACCACAATTCAATATTAGTGTTGTGCTTGTAAAACCAAATACAAAAATATTTTTACATTCAAATTTTATACAGTAAAACCCATTCATTTTATGTAGTTATTCATTTACTAATGAGCCTATTAAACAAAATGGTTTTCTGTAAAACAGCATGCATCATTACATAGTTTTATTAAGATTTAGTATTTGGAGATATTTGATTTTGAGTAAGAGTGCATTATGTTCCTTTCATTGAAGTTTTTCAGTGAATATGTTGTTGTTTTGGTTTACTTTGTTGTTGTTGTTGTTTAAAATTGATTTTATTTTTCAAATAAAATAATCCTGATTACGGATTCCCTTCCCTTTGCTCTTCCCTCTCATATCGCCTTGCCTCCTGTCTGGCTCTACACCTTTTCTGTTTCTCATTAGAAAACAAAGAAGCTGCTGAGGGGTAGATAGAAAGCAGATACATTGAGATGAAACCAAAGAAATATGTCAGAACATGACCAATCAAACTAATAGAATGAAAAAAAGAACCCTAGACAAGACACAAGATACAGATTTATATGCAGAGACCCATTTTTATTTGCATACTTAGAAATCTCATAAAAACATAAAACCAGAAGCCTATATATATATATATATATATATATATATATATATATATATATATATATATATATATATATATATTTGCAAAGGATTTTTAGGAAAAAAGGAACAGACAGGGGTGAAGGGAGAGAAGAGAGAAAATGAAAATAAAACAAAACAAAACAAAAAACCTGACACCAGATTATGAGACTAGGAACCTCCAACGATACAATAAACTTCAGTTTCTGTCGGCTATCTACTGCTAGGTATGTGCTATCCTTAAGAGTGTGTCCTTTCCTAACTGAAACTCTCTTGGAGAAACCTACATTTTCCATGTGGTTACCAACTGGATATTGCTTCTGCCTTAGGGATGGGATCATGTGTCCACTTCTCCTCTCAGCTCTAGGACCACATGTATACAGACCCATGCAGGCCCTGTACCTGCTGCATGTGTGCTGTCCTGGTCTCTGTGAGTTCACATGTGTTTCAGCTCTACAGAATTAGAAGTGCTTGGATCCTTGCTGTCCTCCATTTCCTCTATCTCTTCCACTCTGTCTCCTCTTCCATAGGGTTCTCTGAACCCAGAAGGGATTTGATGGAGACATCTAACTTAGACCTGTGTTCCAAGGTTTCTTACTCTCTGCCTATTGGCTAGCCATCTCTATTTGTTCCCATCTACTGCAGGGGACAGAAGGGGACAGCTTCAGTGAGATAATAATTTAATGAGAATTCACACAAATATTCAGAAATGCATAACAGAAAGCTGTGGGTGCACAGGAGATCAACTCAAGGTGAGACTGGACCATACTATGCTGAAGAAGGCTTCTTGGCAAGAAAGCTCAGCTTCTTGGAGAAGAAAAAGTGCATAAAAGTCTAGGTCAGTGAATTCTAAGTAGATCTTTAAAGCTCATCTGTAACTGTAAACAATGGAAAACACGTCCATTGACAGCATATTTTTTCTATATTTTTCTAAGTTCCTATGTCTCAACAAACATCAAATGGGTCCTGAAATATGTGAATTCTATATAGAACTCTTAAATATTTGATCACTTTAGACTATACATTTATTTATTTAGTCTTTTTTATTAGACATTTGATTTATTTACATTTTAAATGTCCTCCCGTTTCCATGTTTCCTTGTATCCTATCCCTCCTCCCCCTGAAACTATGAGGGTGCTCCCCACCCACCCACCCACCGACCTTCTCCCACCTCACCACCCTAGCATTCCCCTACACTGGGGCATCAAGCCTTCAGAGAAACAATGGCCATTCCTCCCATTAATGCCAGATAAGGACATCTTCTGCCATGGGTCCTTCCATGTGTACTCCTTGGTTGGTGGTTTAGTCTCTGGGAGCACTGAGGGGGGGGGGGTGTCTGGTTGGTTTATACCAATGCAGAAAACAGGCCAAAGATGTTAAGTAATTTCACTTTCAGCTCTATAAGAATCAATGAGATGATTTCTTCACTATGATTTAGTGATTTGATTCAAATCAGATATATCATTGAGATTACTGATTAAATGAGCTTTCATACAAAATAATATCAGTTGCTGTGTATACACAGCTACACTGCTTTCATCTCTCAATATTCATTTTTTTCGGATTAAAATTCTTATCATTAGTTTGGTATCCTTATAGAATTCACAATANTGAGATGATTTCTTCACTATGATTTAGTGATTTGATTCAAATCAGATATATCATTGAGATTACTGATTAAATGAGCTTTCATACAAAATAATATCAGTTGCTGTGTATACACAGCTACACTGCTTTCATCTCTCAATATTCATTTTTTTCGGATTAAAATTCTTATCATTAGTTTGGTATCCTTATAGAATTCACAATATAACCTGTTTCTGTAAACACTGGACTACTTGAGAACTGAATGGAGCTACTAATATCTGCTGCTTGTGTTCGCAAATATTTTAAATACTACTTTTCCTCTTAAATCTTGGATAAAATGCAGTCAATATGCTCTGCAGGCTTTACACTCTGGGAAGGGTAAAGTGAACTTCCTTCTTGGTCAAAGGGATCAAGAACTTCAATCAGCAATTCAAATGTGGGTCTTAGAACTATTAACATGTGTGGGTACCGGGGTGATGATTTAGTGTATGAATGGCCTTCAGCAAAAAAAAAAAAAAAAAAAAAAAAAAAAAAAAAGTGAGCTCTGGGCACCACTCACATATAGGACCTGCAATCCCAGAAGACCAGCAATAGAGACAGGTGTGCTTGGGGGATTCTGATTAGCTGAACTTCACAGTGTAAAGGAGTTACCAGTTTACCCAGAGAGGCCACCTCAATAAGAGATGGAGCCTGAAGAAGAAAACAAATGTCATTTTTTGACTCCATATAAACAGGTGTACACTCTCATATACAAACATGCACATACATGCAGAAAAAGAAAGCACTCTATAATAATATTTCCTAATTTGTGCTTATAAAATCCCTTCTTCCTATTAGAAATTTCGTTTTCTTCTCAGAATTTTATTAAAGAAAACTCTTGAAGTCGTGGATACTGATGGAAAATTCTTTCAGAGTGACATGGCCCTCAATAAATAACTCCTCATTCATCATTGCAACTACCATTACATAAACTTCCTGATTTTTACTATTGTAATATTTAAAAGGAAATAGTATCAAAGGTATAATTTTCAAGTAAATCAGATTAAATGATGTTATGAATCATAATACAATGTGTCTGACATAGTAATGCAGTTAGATTTTTTTTTTTTTTTTTGGCTTCTCGCCCTCATTTTAAATGAAAGATTTTGTCATTATATTTTACCACCTAACATAAAAGTATGCCTCATGAGTTCATGGACTTGCCCCTTTTAAAGTACATTAAAATAAAACTAACCCCTTTGTTTCCTGTGGATAATGTTTTTATTGCCAGTTACTGTTTTTTTCTCATGTTTTTAGGGGCATTTCTACTCTTCTGATAAATTTTTAGCTTACTTTATCTTTTTTCCCAATGGTCTAGTTACAGACTTGAGCATAGAAGTCATCCATTTTGGAAATCATCATATTTTTTCCCTATATGGTTTATTGGTGTTTGTGGATGACAATTGCTAGTTCTTAAAAAAGGTCACAATTATATTAATAAACTACATCAAAAACATTATAAGTGGTTTGATTGCAACAGAGGTAAAAATACCCTCCTAGCCCGTATTGTTTTTATTGCCCTAATACCATGATAGTTTCAAACTATTCTCTGGTTAAATGTTTCTTTTAATACATGGGGAAAATGCACTGGGTAGAAAGGAGGATGGAAAAGAAGAAATAAGGTGGTGAGTGTAAGCAGCAAATTCAAGTAACAGAGTCTGGGACCTATTTGATACATATTACTTTTTGGAATTAATGGTTAATTTAGTAACACTAGCAATAAGTATACAAAGTAATTATAATTATATAGCATGACTATCTGCAGGTAGGGCACTGGACAGTGCCACCAGAGGAACTGGCATGGAACTTGGGAGATTAAGCCTGTCCAAACCCCAGAAATCTCCGAAATTGAGATTAGAATCGCATCCAGCAGGAGTAGGCCTCTCTCCTATCTTCTGCAGAGCACTTAAATAGGTGACCCCAAACCAGATTGCCAGGGGCAGTTAGTCATGTACCCAGCATCTAGAACATCTCCTCTCCATTCTAACGAGCCTCTCAGTAGCCTTTCCGTTCGTCCTTTCCCTGCCTGGATATTCTCACCCCTCCCCCAAAACTATACAATACTTGGTTCATGCCAATAAAGTATATGATTTCAAACTCACACCCAATAAGGAAATATGAGCAAGCTAAGATTGTCTCAAAGAACTGCTTTATTAAAAAATCAGTGGAGAAGGCCTTTGCTTAAAATAGCAATAACACTAAGATTTTTGGAGAACCCTCCCCACCACAGCCACCCCCTATGGCTACACTTGTTCCTAACCATTCTAGGATCCTGCGTGTCCAGGACTCCGCTTCCTCCCCCTGGTGTGGTAGGCAGTGATGTCTGAAAGGAAGAAGTGGACTGTGGACCCCCACCCATCCTTGTCCTTACATTCCAACAAGAGATTGGCAGAATTTGGTACTACGTGTGCATAGCTTGATGCTATTAAATTTTGTAGCAAAACTTCACTACAACCCAAATTATTTTCTCATATACTGTTGTGAAAAGGCTTGCAGTACAGAGAGGTTAAATAACATGGTCAATAATCGGATGGACAGCTGCTGAGTGAATGCGCACCTTGGCAGTGAGGCCTGTCTGCTCTCACTACCACCCACTCTCTGATGTATGCCTATCTCCTGCAGACTGCTAAGGTGACTGAGTCATTAGTGAGCCAAGATCAATACATATTTTCGGTTCTTTAATACAGAGATTTTCTAGGAGAATGGTGAGCACTTTTAATGAGGCTTACGCATGGCTGAAATCCTTAAGCAATTTCACTTTTTACTCATCTTACTGCTGAATATAATCAAATTAAAAACTGAAAGCTATAAATTTAAATATCAGTTTGATATCTTAACCTCTCAACAGAGGAAGTCTTGGTGTGATTCCCTGTTACACAGTTCATTCATTTTCCCACCTATTTTTTCATCATATTTTTGTTTGTTATTTTTATTGTTTATTGTTTACTTGTTATATTTTGGTTATTGTTTAAGTCTGGAATAGCCACTCGTCTCTCCATAAGCTGGCTGCAAAATGATTGAGAATTACTTTGCCAAGGCTCAACTTAATTTACTTCACAATACAACTTGAGAGAACTCCTTTTTTTGAATCGTAATGCAGTCAGGCATGGTAAAGTAGAATTTGAGGTGGTGTTAAAGAGATCGGGGAGGTCAAGTTCATCTGCAGTAAAATAATGCACGTGAGTGCATTAGAAATAAGATCCTTCCAGTAACAAAATACAACAAACATGAGATAGAATCTTAATATGAAGAAGATAAAGAGGGAGAAGAAGGAAGAGGAGGAGAAGCTCTACCACCACCACCTTGGGATGTTATTATTTGTGATAGTATACAAAACCCCCCAAATAATAAGTGCTACCTTGGTGTGAGTGCTGGTGCTTTCTGTTTACCTAACACTTATTTCTATGAAACAAAATATAATGTTCCATATGGGTAATCCTCAGACTCACTCTGTAATGTGAGGGGACATTGCAGCAGTGCTCTGACAAGTCATTGCAGAGACCACTCCTGAGACTCAAGTGAGAATGATTTGCTTTGCAGATCAGCAGGGTGAGAATTAATGAAATTTGTCATTCAAAAGTGGAGACTCTGGAAACTTCTTTGACTTAAAACAATGGTGGAGGTGGAAAGTATTTTCACTGTCTGAGAGTTTGTAATATCTACAAGAATGGGGTGGGGGTGCTGATGACCTTAGGCATTGTGGGGGGATGCTTATCTTGCTATCTTCCTGAGGACACTGTGGGGTTGTCCATGGCCCACTGTTATTTACTCTGTAAACTACTATTTGCAGTTTAATGACCCATGTTCATTCCGAGTCATTGACTATTAGTATGAAGCTGTAATATTTTTTCTCCCCATTTTAACAAGTCCATGTAATTCGGACTCATGTAATAATCGTAATACAGAGTCCATGATCAGGGTCATTTGCACTGGAAATTTGTTAATTGTATCCATGTGAGTTGGCACAACATGCAGTAGCAACTACTTCAAATCAAGTCAATCTTTTTGTTCCAGATTTTTCATCAATTATGATGCAAAGTCATTGATAAAATTCCTGCCAACCTTTGGCACATTCTTTCTAGGACTGCCATTTTAACACCCCAGAGTAAAAGCACTACGACAGAGCTGTATGTACCTTTATACATTCTGCCTACCCGCCTTGTTAAAATGTGAAAAACTACTTCAAAGAAATCAGAATGTCAATGCTATTATGCTTTACATAGAATTTAATGGCCTGCTGTATAAGATATGAATTGATATAAAAAGATGGAAACATTACATTATTCCAGGATTTTAAAAACTGCATTGGGCAATAAATCCTTCAAGTGTTTATGCACATGTAATATTTCAGACATGCTTTAATCTTTTTGCCTGATATAATCTTTTAAAGGTGAAAACATTTCTCACTATTGCCATGTATGTATGTATATATGTACATATATATACACACACACACATATATATATATGTATGTATACACACACATATATGTATGTATGTATGTATGTATATACACATATATATGTATGTGTATATATATATATATATATATATATATATATATATATATATATATATAGTTATTCATGGCACTTCTGTCTTCATCATCAGTATTTTACTGAAAATAATGGGAACTCAATGGAGACTATCTTAACTGAAAAAGAAAAAATACTGAAATAACATGTTATTCACTGAAATCACATTATCTTAGGACACAAAATGGAGAATTCATCAGAAAGTCACTTCTTTCTGTCACTCCCCTTTTTCCACTTTATACTTTTTTAATGATTCATATGCATTCCTTTCCTTTTTTCAAATATGTCTTTCTTCTAAGGTTTGAAAACTCATTTTTAAAAAGTCTCAAAGAAATTATACTTACATGTCTGTTAATAAGGAATGCAGCCACTGATATCAAGCATAATTAGAAACAACATTCAGATTAGGTGATGACTTTTGACCTCAAAGTCGACATTGAAATGTACAAGAAGTTCTGACAAGGGAAAGCAGAACAGATGTCATATGGTTGTCTGCTTGTAGTGCCTTTCTGTGAATTTTGTAGATGAATTGCAAAGCTCTTTTCACTGAAACAGGATCCCCTCTCTCCTCACAAGACACCTCTCGAGTCCCAATAATACTTGATACACTTGCTGCTCGATTAAGTGAATGGATGATGGATATCAGGATGGCATATCCCAAGTTACTTTAACAGTGACATTAACTTCTGGACTTTGGGGCCAGAAACCATAGCATCATCTTTTGTTCTTGTCTTGGGTTCTTCACTTTTGCTCGCCATTTTTTGTTGTTGTTGTTTACTTGAATAGTAATTTTTATTAGATATTTTCTTTGCTATCCTGAAAGTTCCCTATAACTTCCCCCCCACCTTGTTCCCCTACCCACCCGGTCCCACTTCTTGGCCCTGGCATTCCCCTATACTGGGGCATATAAAGTTTGCAAGACCAAGTGGCCTCTTGTCCCAATGATGGCGGACTAGGCCATCTTCCGCTATATATGCAGCTAGAGACACGAGCTTTGGGGGTACTGGTTAGTTCATATTGTTGTTCCACCTAAAGGGTTGTAGACCCCTTCAGCTCCTTGGGTAATTTCTCTAACTCCTCCATTGGGGGCCTTGTGCTCCATCCTATACATGACTATGAGCATCCCCTTCTGTATTTGCCAGGCACTGGTATAGCCTCACTCAAGATAGTAATATCAGGGTCCTTTCAGCAAAATCTTGCTGGCATATGCAATAGTGTCTGGGTTTGGTGGCTGATTATGAGATGATTTTTAAAAGTAAATTTTTATGCTTTCTACTTTTGCATCTTTGTCCTTATAACAGGAGGCATCTCCCCAAGTTTGCCTTTTTTTAGATCTACATATTCCAAATTTGATTTCATGGACTCATATCTAATGAGATATTATTGGTTTTTCAGGAAAAAAAAATATGAAATGTTCTGTATGGTCCAGTAAGACTGACTGAGTTCCATACATTGTTACACTGTAGAGGCTCCATGTCCACACTGGTGACATGAAGCCTTCTAGAATGAAAAAATCTGATTACTGTTTTCTTTAAAGTATGTGATCAATGAACATTTTATAAGAAATATGAATATTGTAAAAATCCCATGCAACTGATAAATAATCATAAAATAACAACATAGACTATAGAAGTTCTTTTTAATGTACATGCTTTGTTTATGATCTTCTTACTCTCCCCATCATATACTGTTGTTGAAATAATTATAAAATAACACTATGAATTCCATAAAGATTGGTTATTAAATCTTCACTGATTGTTATCTTCCTCGATTAAGATGAAATAAATTAAATCATAGCCAACCCTTATAGAATACATTAGTTAATGAATGTAGCTTACCAACTTGGAAAAGAACAACATACAACTAAGATTTTATTGAAAACTCCATGCTTATCTGTAAACCTCCATCACTGAGATTCCCATGACGCAGTTGTGAATAGAACATTTAGACAGCATTTCGGGTCACAAAATTACATGCACAGCAAGTCAGAGATCAAAATCAAATGGAACGAATTGCAAGTCAGTCCTCACCATTTTTGTCATTTTCATCTGCCTCTATGTAAAGTATTGTTGTCTTTAAAGGGATTGTTATTGGGGATCAAAATCCCTTTATCATAGCTTCAGGTTTCCTAAAGTTATAGACACACACCTGGGTGATTTTGTATTTTGTTTTGCTCTAATGCTTACTTACGACCACTTAATTTTGCATAATAGAAATTTTGAGGTTGCAGTAATCTTTTCCATATTAATAAAGATAAAATACCCATGTGAAAATTGTGCAAGTCCCATGAAGAATGAGACAATCTGATTGTACTTTACACCTCTGTTATTAGCTTATTCTTTCTCAGTTAATCAAAGAAGCTGCAGTCATCATCAACGCATATATTGCTTAAAAATCAATGAGGACACTGCCCTCTGTGTTATTCCTTCCACTGTAATATTTTTCTTCTCCTTCCTGGAAGCATAAAAGTCTTTGTTCTACATTTCCATGAACACCCTGGTGTCATGCCTGTTAAGACCCTGGCAGAATTGAGTCTGAGTCTCACCAAGATCCTATTCTTCCATGTTCTGTACGAGGAAGCCAATTCTTTCCCTTTCCAGAGCCTTGTTGAGCCCCACAAAATTCTGTTTGCTTGATTATTTTTCTATTGCTAAGAAGAGTTACACACATTTTATTTTTTGCTTTTTAAATTCTGAATATGTGTACCTTATTTGTTGAGAAAATGAACAATTTGATTATCTGATATGTTTTCTTCTTTGTTATAAGATGTGTGGATTACACTGACATACTGAACACCAGTCTGAGCTATTTACATTTTAAAAGATTCATTCTCTAAAGATTTTAGGAATTAACATTATTAATATTTAAAATTGAAGCCTCTTGACTATGATGCTTATGTTTAACAGGGATTTCATTGTGACTATAAACATTTAAGTATTTCCACAATTATTCTGTGAAGTTATGTTTTATTATTACATGCTATGAAAGAATGATTCAAATACATGCTAAAAAGAGAGAGAGAGGAAAGGAATGGATAGACAGAGGAAGGAGAGAGACAGAAGTAGAAAAAGAGAGAGAGAAGGGCAGTAGGAGAGCTGGAAAAAAGGAAGAGAGGGAAGGAAAGAAGAAGAAATGTAAAATTGAACCCTCATTACCATAGTTGGTAGAGGGACAGAGACTCCAACCCCAGTTTTTCTTACTCCTTTATTTCTAAAGGTAGAACTTAATAGAAATGGATTTGTGGTGCAAGTATTTGTTTTCCTAAAAGTAAAAATAAATTGAATTTAATATGCAATACAAGCTTCTCTGACCTTTTGTGTATCTTTTTATAAGAGAGAAATAAATGAGACAGAATCTAAATGTTAATAATGATTATAAATCAACTATGACTATACCAAGTGGTCAGACCTGAGGTTGTACAAATACAGATAACATATAGACTGAACAAGTTGCACTCACACATTTAAGAATGTGTGTTTCTGTGTGTACATTTATAAAAAAAGAGGCCATGAATTTTAGAGAAAGCATTGCAAGGTATATGAGAGGTATTGGAGAGTGAAAGAGAAACAGGAATAATAATGTAATTATAATTTCAAAAATACTATGAAATTTAAACATTGTAATTATTGATTATGAGAAATTGACTAAGTTTCAAATTATGTAGTTAAATCACATATGAATGGGGAATTCAAAGATATGAGAAGGAAGAGAAACAGTCAAGGAAACTAGATAGACTATCTAAAAATAAACATTAGGCTGCCATATCTATTTAGAATTGAGAAAGTTTTAATGTCCTCCTTAACCTCACAATAAAAGAAAGCCAGATAACTTACACAGTCAACTGTTTTAGCATCTTCTTGAACAAGACTCAAAGAGTAATAATTAGAATATAGACTAATGTGATCCATTCCAGTACATGCGGGATACACCATTTCCTTTTAATGTGTATCGAGGGGAAGGTCGCGCCATGTAGTTCAAGAGGACCTGGACCTGTCCTTGAGCACAGGATGCCCCGAAACTCTTGGTGCTCTTACCCTAGCCACCAGAGTGCTAGGATTGCACATTCACACCACAATTTCTATCTTTTCTTTCTTTCTTTCTTTCTTTCTTTCTTTCTTTCTTTCTTTCTTTCTTTCTTTCTTTCTCTTTCTTTCTTTCTCTTTCTTTCTTTCTTTCTCTTTCTTTCTTTCTTTCTTTCTTTCTTTCTTTCTTTCTTTCTTTCACTTATAAAAAAAACTTTTATTTTAAAATTTCCAGGACTTCCACATATAAGAGGGGTCTTTAATTACTCCTTGGTTCTTTGCCATCTGTATTCCAGTATAGAGGTAATAAAATGAGCGTAGACTCTGCCCTGGCTAGTCTGGGCTATGTACGGCTCATTTCATAATAAGAATATATGTACATGTTATAGTGCTAACTACTAGTACCTAATTAGGAATAGGTGGTAGGAATAGAAATAATGGCATTCTTAGGAAGTCACACCATGGTAAATGTGATCAGAATAGAATAAGTCATTTCTGAGTGTTTCCTGTCCTTATAAAAAGGTGAGAGGTGTACATATATTTATTTAGTATATACATAAAACAAAATAAGGACACAAAGGATGAAACAAGAATGGAAATATACTTTTATACAGTTGCTTAGTATTGTCATCAACCAATAAAATTATTTTTCATGTAGTCTGTGATGTACTAAATTTATCTGTGATACTGGAAGGGAGCAGCCTTATAAGAGTTGGATGCAGGAGAGGGGTAGGAATGATGTAAATACAGTACTCATTTGTTAATATAAAAAACTTTTAAAAATTAAAAAGTTACATATACCAATAATTGCCCAAGTATTAAGGCCATGTTAGAGAGACATTTGTGTGGGTTAAACTTCAGTACCTACCCAATTCATACAGTGCTAACTACTAGTACCTAATTAGGAATAGGTGAGAGGAATAGAAATAATGGCATTCTTCGGAAGTCACACCATGGTGCGTGTAATCAGATTAGATTTAGTCACTTCTGAGTGTTTCCTGTCCTTATAAAAAGGTGAGAGCTGAAATTTGGAAGCAAAAAGACAGATACACACACACAAACATAGTGGGGGGAGGGAGAAAAGAGAGAAAGAGAGAAGGGGGGAGAAAGAGAACTTGGGTAATGGTCAAAGTGGCAAACAACATGCTACTACTAATAGGAAACAAGAGACAGCAAAGAATGCCTACCAAACCAGATAGAAAGAAAATACAATAAAGGCTTTTGATTCAGCTGTTGGCTTTGTGATACTTTGTTATACACACTCCAGAAAAATACTATGAGCTTCAGTGAAGACAATCATCTGTTCCCCACACAAGAATGAATAGAGAAAAAGCAAAACAACTAAAATCAAACCAAAGAACCCCATAGCTTGGGATAAGATGAACCCCAAAACACCTTAGCAGAAGGTTGAAACCCAAAGAAGCCTAATGGTTACTATAATTGGCTTGACTGTACACGAAACAATGCACAGGTATTGTGTGAGGCAGAAATCATCACAATTTGGTTGTTTACCTTTTTTTTTTTTCTTTTCAGAAAAAAAAAAAAGAAAGAAAAAAAACAAACATTCCCCGTGAAATGAAAACATGGGTAAATCAACTTACTTGTATAAGAATATTCATTTTAAGCTGGTTAATAGTGTATTTCCCTAGTGGGCGGGAAACCCTGGGTTCATCCTCAGCACCACATAAAAGAGGTGTGGTGATGAACACCTGTGTTCTCAACACTCAAAAAATTAGGAGGGTAGGGAGTTCAAACATTATCTTTGGCTGTATAGAGTTTGATACCAAACTAGACTGCATGAGACTATGTCATTAAAGTCTATTGTAAATTGAAATTTCGGTAGTAGAAGAGAGCAAATCATGAATATTGATTCATAGGATAGAGGGTATACAAAAATCTAATACATTTCTTTTTTTTTTTTTCAACTTTTATTAGATATTTTCTTCATTTACATTTCAAGTGTTATCCAGAAAGTTCCCTATATACTCCCCCCTCCCGGCCCTGTTCCCCTACCCACCCGCACCCACCCCTTGGCCCCGGCGTTCCCCTGTATTGGGGCATATAAAGTCTGCATAACCAAGGGGCCTCTCTTCCCACTGATGGCCAACTAAGCCATCCTCTTCTATATATGCAGCTAGAGACACGAGCCCAGGGGTTACTAGTTAGTTCATGGTTATTCTTCCACCTACAGGGTTGAAGACCCCTTCAGCTCCTTGGGTACTTTCTCTAGCTCCTTCTTCCTTGGGAACCCTGTGTTCCATCTAATAGCTGACCGTGAGCTTCCACCTCCATGTTTGCCAGGCATTGGTATATTTTCCTCCGAGACAGCTATATCCGGGCCCTTTCAGCACCATCTTGCTGGCATATGCTATAGTGTGTCTATGTTTGGTGACTGATTGTGGGATGGATCCCTGGCAGCCGCAGTCATTGGGTCCATCCTTTGGATTGAGCTGCACAAATGCTCCCTTTAACTCTTTCAATGTGTGCTTTGTTCTTAATTCTAGGAAGGGGTGACGTGTCCACATTTTGATCTTCCTTCTTCTTGAGTATCATGTGTTTAGTAAATTGTATCTT
>LR750304.1:232500-296853 GCA_902729485.2 Mus minutoides | reverse complement strand
AAAGTCCATGGTCCTAGGAAATGAGTTGCAGAGGAACCTCTTCTAAGCAGGTCGCCTCTGTGAGCCACAAAACCAGCGGAGCTGTTCTCTTAAGTAGTGGTGTCCACTATAGTATTTGTAAGTGAAACTAACCAAATTGAGTGGAAGTTGCTGATCTTTCTTTCAAATGTACCTACAGGGGTTCATGGTTATTGCATTCTCCATATTAATTTTTGCAGTAATTTTCTGTTTATGCTGGATTCTAAACCTTATGTTTATTTGGAAAGTATTTGTTTTGGTGAAATGTTAAAAATAAAAATAAAAATAAATAAAAAACACCATAGTGTTCAATTAAGCAAGCATGACTGCAATAAATTATTTATTTTCAGTTTGGAAAAGGTGAATTAAAAGTACTTGGCCAATACCGTACCATTAATCTATTCTCTTTTCTCCTTTCTCTCTTTACTTCTCTCTCTCCAATAGAAGTGGAACAAAAAGGTAATTAAATACCTTTCATAAATTATATACTATTTATAGGCTAAGTTATTTAACAGTTTAACATTTAGTTAAATAATGTTATTAATTCTTATTTTATGCAAATTTATTCACTACTTCTGCTGCTCAACTTCACTTTAATCTGTTTTACTGACCAGTCCTGGTTTGCTCCTTTGATCCTAACACAGATTATTAATATTATGAGATCCTCAACACTGTATTTTTCTCCTCTTCATTTGAAACTAGTAATTAGAAATCCAGTGGGCATGGTTAATAATGACTGCTTTAGATTTGTTCCTCAGTCTCTCTTAGTTTCCCTTAGCTCTGCTGTGCATCTCTGTCTACATTAATTCTTAACTATTGGAGAAAGGGGATAAGATATTCTTCTTAGTTATGCCAAATGACATTAGTGACTGTGGCCACACTACTGTGAACACATGCAAACTAATATGCTGTTATTAACCAAAGGCCCAGTCTTACTTATGACGGTTATATACAATTTTGAATCAAAGAGTAATATATTTATAATAAAGTCTTTCTTCTGAAACTCCCCAAGTTTTATAGCCATCAATACTATTATTGAACATAAATTTATAATGGCCCCTATCTTTGCAGATTTTGAAGGTCAACTTTTTGCCACAAAAATGTTTCATTTCTTTAAAATTAAAACTTTGAGTATCCTAGTAATATCCGTTCATTTCAGGCATCCTTAACGCATAGCTGAGCTTTCTCTTATACTATTTTTCAGGGGTTCTGTATTTCTAGTTACTACTAAGGAGCTAATCACTAACACCAAAAGGATAATCCTTTGTTCATTAAAAAGCAGGTCAACATCCAATTCTTTGTGATCTCCTAACTTTTTTTTTTTCACCCAGGAAAATTCTAATAATCTCAAACCTAACAGCAGGCTGCATGATTATTTTTTCAGTGTATTTGCCTTGCAAATAAATGCAAGCAACGCTTCCCAGAGCAGGTTCTGCAGAACAAGCTCATCCAAGGTGGCTCCATGGAAAGGCTCCCGGGATCAAATTTTGCAATGAGTTCACTCACCTAACTTCTGATTTAGAGATTCATCAATGTGCTTAAGCTGTTATAATCCCTGACACGGTTTTATTTACTGTCCCCGTGTCATAATTGAATGGGGCTATGAGTCCCGTTCTTTTTTCTTTTTCTTTTTTTTCTTTGTGGGCAGCATTCAGCTGTGGCACAACTGCTTCAAGAACCACCCTTTGGGAAACGTTGCTTTGTAGCCCCCTTCATTTCAGATGAACCTGCCAAGTGTTCTTACGGCCATACTTAACAATGTTCTCCAGTGAATCATACTAAACAGAAAAAAAGAGAGAGAGAATCATACGATTCCTGCCCATTTTCCTTCTGAAGTATGAGCAGCAAAATATAGCAAGTAATCTCGTTTTCCAGTGCTTTTTCTCATGTAACAGTAAAAGGTACATGTTTAAGTTCCAATAATACTGTACTTAACAGGACGTTTTTAACTGATTAAAATCTAGATCCTGGGTTCTTTTTCTGTAACCTTTCACCTTTTCTTCCTTTCTCCTTTCTCCTTCCTCCTTTCCTTTCTTTCTCTCCCTTTCTCTTTTTCTTTCCAGTATCCATCCATCACTCATCTTTAATTGAATGGGTTGCATGCTCTCCGTGTGTTGCAGCAGCTTTCAGATCTTTATTTTATTTATTTATTTATTTATTTATTTATTTATTTATTTATTTATTTTTGCTACAAGATTCAGTGGCCTGCGTTGCAGATCTTTTCCTTTATTAAAATAATAATAATGGGGCTATCTATTCCTTAATGACAAATAACTACTGATCAGCCAATCTCCTCAGAGTGGAAACAAATGGATTATCATTGTCAAATGAGATACATACAGTTCTTCAGTGAACTAGTAAAAGCATCACGTGTGAACTCGGTATTTTGTTATATGTCTATAGAAGTCATAGACATATGCTATACACTACAGACGTGCATCAAAGTACGTGTTTGCAAAGGTAAAAATCAGGAAAGTCCAGCTGCTTCTAAAAAGGCTAACTGTTCCCAAGTGACACCAAATTGCTTGGAGGCAAAAATCCAAAATTAATGTGGAAGGGTGCTTTGTATAGCAAAACAAAACAAAACAAAACAAACAAACAAAAAACTAATGCCACAAAATAATTGGTGATGGGTATCACTTGTTAGAGTTGCATTCTGTTTGCTGAAAATAAGAACAGATAGATAAAAAATGGTTCAGTTAATATATTTATTATTATAATTGTTTCCCTCCTGACAGTTTTTCTTTGCCCTGGACTGCTAAAAGGAGTGTACCAGAGTGAGCACTTGTTTGAATCTGACCACCAATCTGGGGCATGGTGCAAAGACCCTCTACAGGCTTCTGACAAGATTTACTATATGCCCTGGACTCCCTACAGAACTGACACCCTGACAGAGTATTCGTCCAAAGATGACTTCATTGCTGGAAGGCCAACAACTACCTACAAGCTTCCTCACAGAGTAGATGGCACTGGATTCGTAGTATACGACGGTGCCCTCTTCTTCAACAAGGAGCGTACGAGGAACATAGTAAAGTTTGATTTGAGGACTAGGATAAAGAGTGGAGAGGCAATCATAGCAAATGCTAATTACCATGACACCTCCCCATACCGATGGGGTGGCAAGTCTGACATAGACTTGGCAGTGGATGAAAATGGATTATGGGTAATCTATGCAACAGAACAGAACAATGGCAAGATTGTCATTAGCCAGTTGAACCCTTACACCCTACGGATTGAGGGGACATGGGACACTGCCTATGATAAAAGGTCAGCTTCCAATGCATTCATGATTTGTGGGATTCTGTATGTGGTCAAGTCTGTATATGAGGATGACGACAACGAGGCCACTGGTAATAAGATTGACTACATTTACAACACCGACCAAAGCAAGGATAGCTTGGTGGATGTACCCTTTCCCAACTCTTACCAGTACATAGCAGCTGTGGATTACAATCCCAGGGACAATCTGCTCTATGTGTGGAATAACTACCACGTTGTGAAA
This sequence comes from Mus minutoides, assembly GCA_902729485.2. NCBI lineage: Eukaryota > Metazoa > Chordata > Mammalia > Rodentia > Muridae > Mus > Mus minutoides. Next base: position 293,333 of record LR750304.1, on the reverse strand, counting down.
TACTCTTTGGACTTCGGGCCTCCGGATAGTAGATCAGGTAAGTTTGATTTTTTTTGTTGGTAATTTCCTGAGGAAAGCTACAGGGTTTTGTTTTTTGGTTCTTTGTTGTTGTTGTTGTTTTTCTCAGTAATATGAATTTGAATATTTTATTCAATTTCCTATTCAATTTTCTGGCTGGGGAATCTAGAAAGGAATATTCATCTTCTTTTCATTTTAGAAAATTTGGTTGCAATTATTTGCTTTCTAAGAATGTGGAGCAATGACAAGGGACTCTGTCCTTTGCATAGCTTCTCTCCTAACTCATGCTGCTCTGTGAAGTATATTTGCCTTTATTGCATAGTTATTACTGTGTGTAATGAACTATATACAGCTTCTGCTAAGACTGCATCTGTCCTTTCACATTAACTGTGGAATCTTCTTGAGAGTGTTTTATTTTCCATTTGGAACATAGCAAAAGGTTAGCTCCCCAGAATGCCACCAGAGCTGAACAAGAACAACTCTACCCCACAAAGAATGATACATAAGACCAACCCTCAGGCAAGTATGGATGTTTCAGAAGTACATTTGTCTCAGCAAACCTACTTAATAACTCATAAATACAATCATTCAAACCTTTGAATAAATGAAAATACTTGAAAACACTGTCATGATTAAGCTGAAATAATCTTTAAGTTCAATTTTTTGAATACTTCCCCCTTCAGGAACACACTATTGACTTTTAATATTATATAGCAATGAATATTTAAAAATCATTTTTGCTTTTTCATTTTTACTATTATTAGGTTTTGATGGGCATGGTGGTTCATGCCTGTAAACTCGGTTCATGGGAAGCTGAGACAAGATGTTTGCCAAGAGTTCAAGGCCAGGCTGAGTAATGTTGAATTCCAGGAGAGACTAGGCCACAGCATAAGATCTTATATAAAAGTAAATTTAAAAAAAAAAAAAAAAAAAAAAAAACAGTAAGTGTAATTTTGTAACATGGCATAATACTGTTGTCCAAGTTAATGTGTACTGAATTTTGGTAGTCATATAATAAATGAAAATAAAGTCATTAAGAATTTAGTTGTTGCCAGGTGGTAGTAACACATGCCTTTAATCCCAGAACTCTGGAGGCAGAAACAAGTGGATCTCTTTGAGTTTGAGGCCAACCTGGTCTAAAGAGAGCAAATTCCAGGACAGCCAAGACTATCCAGATAAACCCATTCTTGATAAAAAGATAAAAAAAAAAAGTTTAGCCAGGCATGGTGGCCCATGCTTTTAATCCTAGCACTCGGGAGGCAGAAGCAGGTGGATTTCTGAGTTCAAGGCCAGTCTGCTCTACAAAGTGAGTTCCAGGACAGCCAGGGCTATACAGAGAAACCCTATCTCAAAAATCCAAAATAAATAAATAAATAAAAGTTTAGTTGTTGCTATTTCTAATTTTCTGAATTATGTGCCTTATTCTTATAAGCATAGCATTCCACTCTCTAATTTACCCCATTCGTCACACATAATTTATACAGAACTACATCCATTATATCCAATAAGCACGCCTTACTCAGCCTTTTATTATGTATATGTCTGATGATTATTTCTTTTCAGACATTAATTTAATATATTGTGTACATAGAAATAAGGCTCAATGGGCTTTAGTTGGATAGACAAGTAAATAATGGCTTTCTACCTCTTCCTCAGAGAAAATGATGAATTTGGTACCATTTTCTCTAATCTTTAGGAAGCTCGACTAGTGCGATATCATGTCTTTCCACAACTAGTCGTGCTGATATTATGGTGAATTAACTTTTTCTACAAAAGAGAAGGCCAAGTCTGCAGTGTCTCCAGTGACAGGTTCTAGCATCTCTTTAAAGAGTAAATGCAAACTCTCCCAGACTACATTACTAGCTGCAGCATGCACTGGTAAGGCTCTCACACTTGCTGCATGTCTTCAGTGAGAACCCAATCACATGCAGTAATTTAGAGAGCTGTGTGGAGTCCATATCTTATTTCTATGATCTTCTTAAAAGAAAAACTATATTGCTGCTGTGAAAACACTGCTTATGGATAATGTATCCTTTCTTCTTACTCCACTGAGGCATGAAGTAACTTCTAGTGAAAATCAAATCAAAACAAAACAAAAAACCCAACTTTAGTTGGTCATGCTGTAGTTCAAGAATAAACACATCTCAACTTCTGTTGGTTCTCTCTATATATCCCTGTACCGGGCTGGCCTTGAACTTGGGATATCTGCCTGCCTTTGCCTCCCAAGTACAGGGACTAAAGATGTAAACCACCACTAACTGGCTAAGCTAAAAGATCTTATTTTTATCTGGAATAAGTCTAAAATTCATTAGTATTGCTACTTAGAATTTAACAAACAAACACAATTGTTCATCCAGACTTTATAAATTATCCTTGGAAACAAACATTGTTCCTTCCTTCCATCCATTTAGGTACTTGCCCAAAGTAGCCTAGTCTGCACCCAGAAACATATGTATGTTATATTTAAATTTTTTGTGTGTGTGTGACTTAATGTATGGCTATGTTGCAGTCCCACACTAGTGTCACAGTCATTAATATTCTGTAATTGCAATGAAAATATTTTTTAAAAATTAGAAATTTTGTTTTAACTTAATTATTTTTTTTTTTAAAAAAGAGACTCAATTTTCATGCTTTGAATGACCACACTTAGGAAACTTTGTCTGTTTTGCAAACAGTGGGGTTTCACCTGTATTGAATTTGTCAACATAATCACCAAAAAAGTATCAATTTGCATGCATGGACACTCCTGTTAAAAAGCTGGTCCTTTGGCACTGGACCTACTGCAGTGCCGAGGTGGAAAGCAAAACTGTAGAAGTAAATTTTATGCATGGTATGTGTGGATATGAGGATTTCAATTAGCATGAATAGAAGCTGTTCAGCTTCTCCCCCAAAAACAGCTGTAGCTGGGTGCTTTTCAGGGTAAATTACACTACCTTTTTTTCAAGGCAGCTGCTTGTAGTGAATGCTTACTGGCATTTTGTTGTGGGTCTTCTTATGTCAGTATACAGAAATCTCAATTTCAAGGAAACATTTTACGGCCAGAAACTTAGAAAGGAAGAAAAGGTGGGATGAGGAAGAGGAAAATGTAGACCAAAGTGTAGTTCCTGTTTGCTGGTATACAGCTGAGGTGGTTTTTCTCTCATTTAAGCTGTGTTCTGTTAGACAAAAAAAAAAAAAAAAAAAAAAAATAGGACTCTCAAATTTTTCTGTAAAGAGTTACTTTTGTTTTATTTTCCTGTATGTAATTAAAAAACTTATTTTGGAAGAAAAAAGACAAATATACCCCCCCCCTCTCTCTCTCTCTCTCTCTCTCTCTATATATATATATATATATATATATATATATATATATATATATATATGAGTGTGTGTGCGTGTGTGTGTGTGTGTGTGTGTGTGTGTGTGTGTGTGTTCTAACCCATATGCAGCTTCTACCTTTGAACCTGAGCATGAGACTCTAAGGATCTGGGTTTGAATTCTACACTGACTCCTTAGCTGAATACGCATAATTTCAGTCCTGACTTTGGCAACATTAGAAGAGGAAAAATCATGCTTATTGTAGAATATTTATTGTAGAATAAACTTTAACTAGACAATACATTTATTAGGTACATTAGTAAGCTTAACCTATTTGCTATGTGCCAGTTATTACCCATAATTTATATTGAGAGATGTAAATATTTGTAGCTAATACTACTTTTTCAAAGATCTTTATAATAATTTCTTCAAATATATCTTTCTTTGTGTTAAGCTTTCTATAGATCAAGCATTGTTTAGTTTAGGAGGAGTAGAGAGCCAACCTTTGCTCCTCAGAGCTAGTATAAGAAATGGTTTTGGAACTATTTTCTTCTAATACCTTCCTCATCTCCTGGCAGTAAATTAATTTCTAAGAGTTTAATTCCCAGAGTATGAAGAGTCAGTCCCCCAGTTTGGTTCCATTACAGGCAAGTATGTTTGCTTTCTTTCTTAAAGGAAACCTTGGTGAAACATTGTTTTCACCAACATGGGTGTGATGAAAATAATTTTAAAGTAATTCCTATAATAACTTAATTCAAGTGTTTATTTTAGACTGTAAGTGACATTTGTCTTGGGGAGACATTTAAAACTTATTCTTCTTAGAAAAGCTTAGAGGGCCGGGCGTGGTGGCACACGCCTTTAATCCCAGCACTTGGGAGGCAGGGGCAGGCGGATTTCTGAGTTGGAGGCCAGCCTGGTCTACAAAGTGAGGTCCAGGACAGCCAGGGCTACACAGAGAAATCCTGTCTTGAAAAACCAAAAAAAAAAAAAAAAAAAAAAGAAAAGAAAAGCTTAGAGGTTTAGTATTTGTTTTTTGTTGGGTTTTTTTTTTTTGTCATTTTTCTCAGAAAACATTAGTTTCAGAACGTTAACCTCTCATCGTTTATTAGGCATTTATCAAATACAAAAGTGTCACTCTTGGTGTGGGTTTTCAGCATGAAATTACTGTGAAAATAAATAGAAAGCTGCAGTGATGCTGCTATTTAGTATTCGTGTTTGGCATTCAATTACATCTGCAAAAAAAACCTCTTTTAAAAAATATTAATAATGTGATACGTTTCACATTAAGGTGTGAAGAATCCCCAAATAAATAATCTTTTTTTTTTTTTGGAGAGATGCTAATAAGACTTGGATTCACAATGAGATATGCCTGTGGGTATTGTTTAGTCAATTTTATTTACAGCCTTTCTTGACTGCTTGATAAACAGTAGGTGCTCCACAATGATTTGCAGAAGGATTTCAGAAATACATGCATGAATGAAATGAAATTTTCTAGACTCGCTTTTTCAGGCACAGACAGAATAAAAATGTTATTCATAGGCTCCCTGAGTGGCCCTCTGAGGTGTTTGCCTGGAACACTTATTGCTTGGCACTTTCTGAAATCTTGCCACCCTTCCCAGTCCCACCCCCTCTTCCTCATCCTCTGCTGTCAGTTTTCTTAGTGCAGAAGTTGTTTAGAGTCTGGAGAGTCAGGTGTTCTGCTCTTCCTGAGGACCTAGGTTTGATCCCCAGCACCCACATGGGCACTATCTGTAACTCCAGTTCCAAGGGATCCAAGAACTTTTCTAGCTTCTGTGGGTGCCAGACATTCACGGGGTGCCAGACATATATGCAAACAAAACACCCATACACATTAAATACGTAATTTAAAATTTTAATTTTAAAAGAAGTTTAGCATCTGTTAATGAGATGTGCTGAAGCACATCTACACCTAATACACATTCCTGCATAAGCAATTTTGAGACACTGAAGTCAGCGGTCTTATAATATGGAAGAAGGTGGCAGCTGTTCAAAGATTTTTTTTTTTTATTGTGACTAAATTTCCAGTAGTTGACAAGATGAGAGGATTCCTTCAACTTAAAGAAAGTGAAAACTGTCTTATGTTTACACCAGGATGGAGGTTGTCCTCTACTCAAAACGCATTTTGTGTGAAAATCAGATGTTCAGTGTGTGGTAACCTGTTTAAAAAAACAAAACAAAACAAAAAAAAAAAAACACTTACAAGCAGCCACTGTAGAGTTTAAAGTAGGTGTGAATGTCTGGCTGGCCAGAGAGCCAGATCTAGAACTATTCCATCTACCCAGAGAGCCAGATCTAGAACTATTCCATCTACCCAGAGAGCCAGATCTAGAACTATTCCATCTACCCAGAGAGCCAGATCTAGAACTATTCCATCTACCCAGAGAGCCAGATCTAGAACTATTCCATCTACCCAGAGAGCCAGATCTGTGGCTATTAAATCTAGAATTTTCTTCACAATCTATTTTTAATGATGTCAACATCCTATCTGATCAAATCAATGTGCAGTGTACATCCATCATTGCCTCACATATCTATATTTCTACCTTGTACATTAACCATCTTCAAGAACACTTGATTATTTCATGGATGACTTGAGTGATGCTCATATGGGAATCATATTTCTGAAACTATGAGATGTCCTACCAGATTTGACTTTGGTCTTTGGTCTTGGGTCTTGGATCGCTGACTTTTGCTCACTGTTCTTTCTCTCTCTCTCTCTCTTTCTCTGTCTCCCTCTCCTCTTCTCTCCTCTCCTCCCTTCCCCTCTGTGTTTGCTCTTTTTTTCCTCCCAACCCATTTTGTGCTAAAATCCATATTTATTAATGAAATGGAGTGAGGGGTAAGATATTTGCTTTGCCTCAAACAGCTTCCTCCTAAACTATCCATATAAAAGTGTAGGCTATCCCTTGTCAAATTTACAAAAGTTTCTTACAAAAGTTTCCCACAGAAGTAAAATCAAGTTTGTTATAGGACTAGGGAGAGAATCCTGTCTTCAAATTTTCCTAAACTTTAATAGGGCTTCAATATGCAACTCTACTAGTGGAACATGAGTGACAAAGGCATGGTACAGTATGTGCTGTGGAAAGAATGCTGAAGACAGATGCTGCCGGCCAGATGCCTTCCCCCTCCTCCTCCCCCTCCTCTTCCTCCTCTTCTTTTTCTTCCTCCTCCTCCACCTTCCCCTCCCCAAATACAATCGGGCGTTTTCTCAGAGACCCTTTTAGATTATGAAAATAAACAGCTCCTCTGCTTGCTTGAAGAGAGCAGGATCTAAAGCAACAGCACACAGCCTGTGCACAACAGTTGAGCAATGCAGATTAGGTGAACCTTCTGTCCTTATAATATGCTAATTAGTGCATTCCTGTCTCCTGCAAAAGTTCTGGCAATGTAGTGATGAATAAGAACTTTAAACACACATGACACCTCGTTAAAATGTAATTTTCCCATCATATATCTGAGCCCTTTACCTTGACAGCTGAGCAACGTGAGTGCTTGGCCAGAGAACCCTGAACATTTTGAAGACGCCACGTGTTTGTTAGTTTGCTGAATCTGCTTGTTGAATGGCTAACTTATAGGTGGTGTTCCGGAGACAGGAAACAGTGGGAAAGGACTGAGATCTTAAGTCAGGCTCCTCATGGGATGGCAGGTTACAGTTGCTACTCAGCTCCACTTGAGATCCCTTGCTGTTTCCATAGTTTGCTTGGCCTCCATCTTTGTATCTGAGTGAAATTTGCAAAGAAGAAACAACATTCACCACTTGTTGCTAATCTTGGTCCCAGCTGGAGTTTTTGTTCATCAGCTGTTTCCCTGTGTGGGAGAGCTCCCTCCCATGCTTCCCTCCCATGCTTCCCGTGCTTCTCCGTTGCCTGTGGTGACAGCTGCTGCTGATTGACACTGCTGAGGCTGCTGTTTCCAGGAAGCACAGGGAGAACTTAACAAAATCTCTCAACTCCAATTCAACCGAATTTATTTTCTCCCACAAATTTTTTTTTACCTCTCCTCTATTTTTTCTCTCATCTTACTAAGGGTTAAACTCTCCAGAATGACATCATGTACCCTTCAGCCTCTGAATATAAAAACTACAGTCCTGTACAAAGCAAAACAGGCCCTCCTTTTGTACAGCTGAGCCCAGTGTTTCTTAAGAATCTGACATCCGAATGACCTTCCTAGTAGATGTGCAAGTGATGGAAAAAGAGGTCACAGATACAGGATTTCTTTTTTTTTTTTTTTTTTCCCTACAAAGCGATGCCACTAATAAACGAATACCTATTAGAAGATAATCAAAATTATTTCTGCGCTTAACATTCAGGGGCATATGAAGATGATGTCTTTGTGAATGAGGATTCTCTCACTCTCTCCAGCTGTCTTGAGAGGCTGTTGCACTGCTCATTAGCATGTCCACCAGAGGGCAGGCAGGTGGAACTGAAATCATTCTGCAGCTCCTTAGGAGCCCTCCTGTAATGTTTGGCAACAGTAGCAAGAATGTTATTATTGAATATGGGGGTGGAGAGGCTGCTTCAGTTGGACCCTTATCCTTCAGTCCATACTAGAACAGAGAAAAGAGACTCAGCTGAAATTATATTAGCAGCTAAAATAGCTAAGTCTGATGATACGTGTTTAATGTCGGATTTTAAACCTTTGAAGTAATGGCCAAGTACCTCACAAGTATGGGTTTTAAGTACAAATCTACTTCTTTCCAAGTAGAAGTCTACTCCACAAGAAATCAAAAGGCTCTGGTAATTTTGATAAATGATATAACTCAAGATACATAAATGATAGATTAAAAATCTATAGTACTGTCTGTTTGTTATGTTATTAGATCCCTCGGAAAACAAATAGAGAGCATTTCTTTACATTTGCTTTGGAAGAACTGATTATGATCTTTATGCAACAGTACAGATTCACAAATACTATGAATCTATGACTATTGCAGAAGATACAAATCAAAATTATTTTGTACTTCTTTTTCTGTACAATGTACTCCATGAGTTATTTTTTAGCTGTAAAACTCAAGCCTCTAAAAATAATCTTAGGGGCTGGAGAGATGGCCCAACAGGTAAGAGCACTGACTGCTCTTCCAGAGGTCCTGAGTTCAATCCCCAGCAACCCACATTGTGACTCACAACCATCTGTAATGGGATCCGATGCCCTCTTCTGGTGAGTCTAAAGAGAGTGACATTGTACGCACATTTTAAAAAAAGTCTCTAGAAGATATAATAATAATAATAATAATAATAATGCAGAGAAACATCTACATGCAAATGTAAGAAAATAGCTGTATTTACAGTCCTTGTCACTCTGGTGAGCTTAGCTTTATCATGTTGTCCCCATGCTGTAGAATAATGAAGAAGTCATACTAAGATGCAAGGTAAAAGGAAGGGGGGAAGTCAAAGTGAGAAAAAGTCAGGGTGAGAAAACCTGTGCTAAACTTAATGTAGAGTGAAGACCAGCAAACTTGTCTAGTGTTTTAGAACACCCACCAACCCAACTGTGCTAGATTTCGAATACCTTATCCCTTAAAAACCCTAGAAAGTCAGCAGTCCCCAGAAACTCAGTTGGATGTGAATCCAAAGAAGCTAAACTTGGAATCCTAAACATGTGATCCTTTCATATTTCCATCTCAAGAAATGACCCACAACACATAGCCTAAATGAGAATCTAGTAGTGTGGTCTCTGCAGTGGGGTACCTTGGTGTGGTAACTTCTTGGAAATACTTGAAGATTTAATTGCTGGAGGATTAGAAGGATTAGTTGGAAACTTTGCAGAGATTCAGAGCAATTTTAAGGACTTTAGAGATTGGATAACTAGATCGTTGCTGCCTTTAAATCTACTTAGCTGGTTCTGTCCATTTTCTGAAATCACATGTGATGCTACTGTACGCTCATGCTCGTTGTCTTTGGGCAGCATTGGCAAAATGATGAAAGTTAGGATGAAGAAAAGAGATAAAAAGGAAGAGAGAAATACAAAGGAAATAAGTGTGCTTTCCCTTCGATGAACAAATGGAACATTGAATGAATGAGGTCTATTTCCTTAAGGAGTAAGGATTTAAATTTTTCATTGTTAAAATATTACATCTGAAGGTTGATTGAACTAACCTCCAGAGATTAATAATATGACACATGACAGAATGTGGGATGCTTATACATTTATAATTGGAAAATTAAGTATGTAAACCATTTCTGCGGACAACTTAACTGTATTTACACAGGATAATGAAAACTTTTATTTTTCTGCTGAGGACTTCATAACCAAAGATATGTTAATGAGAAAAAAATATATAAATATGTGCGCTTAGTGCATTTTTTATGGAAAAAAGAAGCGTCAGCAAGGAATATAATACCTAGAGCTAAACAAAACTGATTCAATGTGAATGTTTTAATATTACATTTGATGAGAATTGAAGGATAATTTTTAAAAATGGTAGATATTAGGAATCTAAGTTCCCTCTTGGAATTGGAATGAACAAATGAAAAATGTCAAAATATTATTAAGGAAATAAATGTGAAAAAAGAGCTCTGCCCTATTTTTTGATATTTTCTTGTTTGAGCTAAGGGTAAAATAGTGTGCCTTTCATCCACAATGACTGCATTAAAACAGCCCCTGTAGAGGCAGGAGTCACCAACTATCACCGAAATCGACAGGAACTTTGTATTTCCGCCAGTCATGGTATTTAGTTTATGAATTAGATGCAGTAATAATAAATCCTAATGAAATAAAATATATGTCCTAATCCAGTCTGGGTTTGATGGCATTGTTGGACTCTTGGCAACAGAATGGTGGTGCCACAACTGATAATCTAGCAAATTAAGCCAGAGGCACGTGGGAGAATGCAGAGGAATGCAGTGTGAATTTGGAGGTGAATGCATGATGCTTTTCACCTCAAGAACAAGAACAAGAACGGTTTGGATTACAATTCAGGAAATGTTTCTGGAATTTTCCATTTACTATTTTTGCGAACAGTTGACCATTAGTAACTAAAGCCCCCAAATAAAACTTTGACTAAGAGTTTACTATTGTAATTTTAAAAGTCCTGGCCATGCTGGAGTCTGTTTCCATCTGCTGATTGGAGAGTCCTTACGCAGCACTTAGCATGTTCTTGAGTTTGCTCCCAGAGAGACCGTGCAATTCAGTGGCTTCCCCATTCTGCCAGAGAACTCAGAATTGCTTCTTATGCTCCATTCCAGTACATGGTCCAGTTGTAATCTCATACCACAGTGGCTTTCATTTGATTTCACCAGACGCTTATGAGAACAGAAACAGAAAGGGAGAAAAGAGATAGAAAGAAACCCATAAGCATCAATTACCTTCATTGAATTTAAATGAAAACCATTCTAATAAATATGAAATTAAACTTTGTACTTTGAGCTTTAATAGTAAATCAATTAAAAATCGCTAGTCTAGGGTATTCACTTTTCTTTTTTTTTTTTTTTTTTGATTTGTTGTTGTTTTAACTTTTTATTAGATATTTTCTTTATTTACATTTCAAATGTTATCCTCTTTCCTCAGAAAACCTCATATCCCATGCTGCTCCCCCTGCTCACCAGCCCATCCACTCCCACTTCCCTGTCCTGGCCTTCCCCTACACTGGGGCGTCAAGCCTTCACAGGACCAAGGGCCTCTCCTCCCATTAATGTCTGACAAGGCCATCCTCTGCTACATATGCAGCTGGAGCCACGGGCCCCTCCTTGTGTACTCCTTGGTTGGTGATTTGGTCCCTGGGAGCTCTGGGGGTACTGGTTGGTTTGTATTGTTGTTCCTCCTATGGGGCTGCAAAACCCTTCAGCTCCTTCAGTCCTTTCTCTAACTCCTCCACTGGAGACCCCATGCTCAGTCCAGTGGTTGACTGAGAGCATCTGCATCTGTATTTGTCAGGCATTAGCAGAGCCTCTCAGGAGACAACTGTATCAAGCTCCTGTTAGCAAGCTCTTGTTCATAGAAACATGACTATCACTTCATGTATATCTTACTCTTCCTCCTTAGGAAGGAGTATGTTCATTTAGGACAATTCAATGCTCTTGGTGACAGAACCAGTGCTGGCAGCCATAGACATGTAATATTCATATCAAAAACCATTTGTAGAGAATTATTAGAGTTTTGGATTGCAATTTTATTTAATTATCTGGAAAGAAAACACTTTCATTTTTAGCAACTGTTGGCAAAATCTTTTCATATTTTTGGTTTTTCTTTTTTTTTTTTTAAGATGTATTTATTATTATATCTAAGTACACTGTAGGTGTCTTCAGACAGACCAGACGAGGGCGTCAGATCTCATTACAGATGGTTGCGAGCCACCATGTGGTTGCTGGGATTTGAACTCATGACCTTCGGAAGAGCAGTCGGTGCTCTTAACCACTGAGCCATCTCTCCAGCACCTTTATATTTTTGTATAACAAAAGTATGTATGTGCATATAGGGTATATGTCAGTCCTCTGGTCAAAAGGTACTCAAGGTAATATGTGGAACAAATTTAAAATGTCACATTGTACCCTGGATTGACTCAGAAATAGTGAGAGTAGATCCCAGAATCTATTCTGAACAAGCAGTTGAAAATTTTAGTATTAGTGTATAAGACACGACCCCTGTAGATTAATAAACTCATACTCTTCTGAGAATACCATTCTGTTTTGCCTTTTTTCCCCTGTGAGTATTTTTTTTTTTAAGATTTATTTTATTTATTATATGTAAGTACACTGTAGCTGTCCTCAGACACTCCAGAAGAGGGCGCCATATCCTGTTACGGATGGTTGTGAGCCACCATGTGGATGCTGGGATTTGAACCCACCACCTTTGGAAGAGCAGTCGGGTGCTCTTACCCGCTGAGCCATCTCACCAGCCCTTTTTTTTTTTTTTTTTTTTATGATTATCTTTGTGTAGGTGTTCAGAAAACTTCAAATCTAATGACTCACTGCATGGAGGATATATGTGTTACTCTGGTAACGTATTAAAATGGTCATTTCTACCTCTTTCCTGCACTCCATCTTATCAGAGTCCTAAGTCCTGAATCCAGCACTTGAAGCCAGTCCTAAGAGCAGTAAGATTCTGTTAGATAAAGAAGCACTAGTATAGGCACATTAACAGTCAAGTAGAGCTTCTGGCTTAGTGTGAGTGCATTAGGACGCTGTGGAGCCATGTGTATCCTGCCGCCTCTGTGGGCTCAGGCTGCTCTGACAAGGAACTACATCACTTTGTTTCATTAAATGCTTCTGCTTTGTGTCCTCATGGAATTACAGTCTGGGTGGTTGTCAGAGAAGAGCAGCAGCCTGATCCAGGATAGACACGTCCCTTTGTGAGCTTGTCCTGGCAGAGCAGGGTGCCATTTATCTTCACCTTGAATAGATGGGAGAAATTGGCACAGTGAGAAGAACTCTGCCCCTCGGCAGCCACACAGAGCTCTGCAAATGATCTTGCTCTGTTCCCATGCTGGAGGGGTGTTGTTAAGGGTGGGCAGAGAGACAAATTAGAGCTGTTACTGTACTGGAAGGAATTCTGTAATGTAAGCAGTGGGGTTCCATCCTTACCTCAGGTAAATCCTCACATCTCCATATTTTAAGGCAAAGGTATATTTCATCCTGAAAAATGGAATACAGTACAATTTGAATATTTCATCGAGGCGGCTAATCTTTGCAGGTGTGCTAGCATGTAATATGTCACACATGACGGGTGCTTTCTTCCAGACATTTTCGCCAATTTCCCTAAGCATGACTGGGTAAGGAACTGTTCTGAAACATTGTGTTGCCCCGTTGAGACCCACCCACCACTCCTTCTGGCTGTGTTAATTTATTCTTAAAGCCTTCTTAGAACCAGCGTGAGTGACACTTTTCTTTGCCAAAGGAGGTCTCTAAGGATGCACAGATCCAGAGAACCTGCCACCCCAATAAGGCTGATACATAAACTCTGGTCTAGCCTTAGTTTTCTCGTTTTTCTCTTTGAAAACAAAGATCTGGTGAGCTTGCCCAACTGAATTAAACATTCTGATATATTTATGGGATTCTAATACCCTATATACTTTTTAAGATTGTGTGTGTGTGTGTGTGTCCACAGGGACACATGCATATGTGCATGCAGGTACATTAGAAGCCAAAGGAGGATACCAGATACTCTACAGTTACTGGCAGCAATAAGCCACCAACTGTGCATGCTGAAAAGCAAATTCAGGTCTTCTGAAAGGACAGCAGGTACTCTTAACTGCTGAGCCATATCTATGGTGTGTGTGTGTGTGTATGTGTGTTATAGACATATAAACACACACACACACACACACACACACACACACACATGATTTAATGTTGACCATGAAAGTCTCAAAGTATTATTGCATGTGATGAAATAACATTTCATTTATTTATTCATTTTAGGCAGTTTCACTATTGAAGCTTAGATGAGGCTGTGTTACAACTCATCATGATTCTTCTGCCTCACCCTCTTGAGTGCTAGAATAAGTGTACCCCAACACTAAACAAAATGTTATAGTTAATGGAAGTTCTCTTCTCTCTAGTTTAACCTCTGCTTTGGCCTCCTTTTGTTTTGGGGTATACTGGCTAGTTTTGTGTCAACTTGACACAGCTGGAGTTATCACAGAGAAAGGAGTTTCAGTTGGGGAAGTGCCTCCATGAGATCCAGCTGTGGGGTATTTTCTCAATTAGTTATCTAGGGGGAAAGGCCCCTTGTGGGTGGGACCATCTCTGGGCTGGCAGTCTTGGGTTCTATAAGATAGCAGGCTGAGCAAGCCAGGGGAAGCAAGCCAGGAAAGAACATCCCTCCATGGCCTCTGCATCAGCTCCTGCTTCCTGACCTGCTGGAGTTCCAGTCATGACTTCCTTGGTGATGAACAGCAGTATAGAAGTATAAGCCAAATAAACTCTTTCCTCCCCAACTTGCTTCTTGGTCATGATGTTTGTGCAGGAATAAAAACCCTGACTAAGACAGTGGGCATCTATAGTTGTGGTGCGAAGAGATGCAGTGTAGGCTGAATCCTAGATAAACAAGCTCCCTCTTATTCTGATGTCAGCAGTTGTATTAGATTCCCTTTCTTTCAATGCTTTTTTTTTTATGAGAGTAAGGATAATATTCACTGATTATAGCTATAGCACTGGCCATTATGTGTGGATCTGTATGAACAATGAGCTGCCGTCGTATTTGTGTTTATACAGCACAACTTTGTTTATTCATTTAAAGATGTTGTGACAGTAGTGTGGCTTCATAGCATGCTTATGGTAATGAAGAAGTTAATTAGCGATATTGAACAAGACTTGAAGACATGAGTCTTAACAAGTAATGCTAAAAATATTAATGACAGTCATCTGTAGATAAACATAATATGCCTTGGGCAAAGGGGGAAATTGGTCAGATTATTTAAAAGATATCATTTGAGAATCCTTTGGTATTCTGCTTTCAAAAGACTAATGCAGATAAATACATACTCTTTAACATACTGAAAATGCTAATTGCCATCTCTCTGGTAATTTTCCTTCTGTCGACTAAAAATACCCCATGGTAGAAAATGGACGTTTCTTTTAGCAACAATAACAAGCCAATCATTTTTAATAATAAATTTGGTATGATAGATAATGACAACTCTGCCAGTAAAAGAGACAGGCAGCTCACCAGGGATACTGGAATTCTAGGAGCTAACTCAGACATATTGATAGGAATGGTCTGAGTGTTGCAAAGATGTCTTAATTCAAGCACTAGGAAATCCATAATTGGAAAGAATCCCATAGTGACTGCTGATTTCTCCTCTAATTATAAGGGAGTTTGTTGTGTCATAAACCCACTTAAGAACTCTGGTTTCTGATAAGAAAAGTGTCCCTAGGCTCTGCTACTAGACTCGGTGTTACCAGAAATTTACTTCAGTGGTCCAAGCACTAGACTGTCATGTAGTAATCAATACAGTGAATGTGCGAACACTGTCAGTGTTTCAATGTGACATCCAGTCTTCCCGAGGGCCCCAAAGAGGTTAAATTTGCACTTCACATGGACGACTCAGTATAGTTTCTGATGCATTCAGGGTTTTAGTATGATTGTAAAAGGTGATGTTTCTATAGTATTTTGTGATATCATCACTAGCTGTAGTTCTAAGCATGCAAAGGGAGTAAGTATATGCTCGATTCCCATAGACTTAAGGCAGTGTCTTAGTCAGGGTTTCTATTCCTGCACAAACGTCATGACCAAGAAGCAAGTTGGGGAGGAAAGAGTTTTTTCAGCTTACACTTCCGCACTACTGTTCATCACCAAAGGAAGTCAGGACTGGAACTCAAGCAGATCAGGAAGCAGGAGCTGATGCAGAGGCCATGGAGAGATGTTCCTTACTGGCTTGCTTTCCCTGGCTTGCTCAGCTTGCTTTCTTATAGAATCCAGGACTACCAGCCCAGAGATGGTTCCACCCACAGTGGGCCCTTCCCCCCCTTGATTAATAATTGAGAAAATGCCTAACAGCTGGATTTCATGGTGGCATTTCCTCACCTGAAGCTCCTTTCTCTGTGGTAACTCCAGCCTATGTCAAGTTGACACACAAAACCAGCCAGTACAGGAATGTATTTTTAAGAAGAAAAATATGCTAATTTGTTTGTGAATGTTACAAATAGGAATATAATCTGAGTAGAATTTGCCAAAAGTTATGAAAGCCAAGAAATATAAGATAGGCAATACACGTTTTGAAAAGTGGCCGTTCTAAATTATATATTAAGTCTCTCCATAAATGTTCTGCCTAGATGAGTTATGACTATACTCAAAATATTTGATTTAATTTTTCACTTACACTGAGTAAGTGCATATATGTGCTAAACACTTACCTGGGGGCTTTGATAGATAAAATATGAGCCTGGGCTTCAATAGATTTAAAAAAAAAAAGTACTATTTAGTTATAAAGGCAATGCAGTTAAAAATCAAGTCATGGCCATGAAAACAAATCCTATCTTGCAACCCTATAAGAGGAACAACAATATGAACTGACTGGAACCCCCAGAGCTCATGTCTCTAGCTGCATATGTAGCAGAAGATGGCCTAGTCGACCATCATTGGGAAGAGAGGCCTCTTGGTATTGCAAACTTCTTATGCCCCAATACAGGGGAACGCCAGGGCAAAGAAGTGGGAGTGGGTGGGTAGGGGAGCAGGGCCAGCGGAGGGTATAGGGAACTTTTGGGATAGCATTTGAAATGTAAAGAAAATATCTAATAGCCAACTAGGCCATCCTCTTCTATATATGCAGCTAGAGACACGAGCCCAGGGGGTACTAGTTAGTTCATGGTTGTTCTTCCACCTATAGGGTTGAAGACCCCTTTAGCTCCTTGGGTACTTTCTCTAGCTCCTTCTTCCTTGGGAACCCTGTGTTCCATCTAAAAGCTGACCGTGAGCTTCCACCTCCATGTTTGCCAGNCTCTTTCAATGTGTGCTTTGTTCTTAATTCTAGGAAGGGGTGACGTGCCCACATTTTGATCTTCCTTCTTCTTGAGTATCATGTGTTTAGTAAATTGTATCTTGGGTAGTCTAGGTTTCTGGGCTAATATCCACATATCAGTGAGTACATGTTATGTGAGTTCTTTTGTGAATGGGTTATTTCACTCAGGATGATGGCCGTGGGAAGAGAGGCCCCTTGGTTATGCAGACTTTTTATGCCCCAATACAGGGGAATGCCGGGGCCAGGGGGTGGGAGCGGGTGGGTAGGGTAGCAGGGCCGGGAGGGGGGAGGATATAGGGAACTTTCTGGATAACACTTGAAATGTAAATGAAGAAAATATCTAATAAAAGTTGAAAAAAATTTTTAAAGGAAAAAAAAAAAGAAAAAAAAGTTGTGTTTGACGTGGATTTACTCTAAGCTAAATAAGATATTTAGCAAAATCTCATCTGATACTCAGGGGATTAAGAAATGTTAACTTTTATTAAGCTCTATGAGTTTTTCAATATTTGATAGCTTTAATGATAAAACATGCCAATTATGTAATTTGGCTCAATAGTGTACAGCATATTGGTAAATGGCTTGAATCGCATCACAATACTAAACCAGCATATTGATTCATTAGCCTTAGACTAGAAAGTTTCCCTTGTCCTTGGTTTACTCCCCCACAGAATGATTAATCACTAACGGTAGAGAAGATGACAGTGACAAGGAAAGCCATGTTGGTAGATGAGAGATTACTGAGCAGGAATATCCTAGCTCACATACCAGGTGATTACATCTGAAATGGAATCTATTTAGCCATCTACATAACAATCATTGTAAATAGAAAAATATAGTCTATTGTGAATGAATGTTTTTATTGTTGTTATTATTAATATTATATAGTTCAGCATGTGAAGCCTTTTACTTCATTTCCAATAAAAATGAGGTATTACATCATGACTCACTTTGGACTATCTTAGTGTGATGTGCTGAGATCTATCTCATATCTTTGGGAGGTTGCTTACATTGAATTAAGAAACTTAAAAGCAATAGCTTTTAAGAAGCTTGTGTGTGAGAGCCAATCAAGATGGCTATTGCTTACTTTGGATTAAGAAACTCTGGGCAATAGCTTTTAAGAAGCCTTGAGTATGTTAGGCAGTCAAGAATGTGCTTAGGTGGTGGGTATTGTAGGAACTCTAAGGCAACTGCTGAAAGATCAGAAGATTTTCTGGGCTCATCAAGAGACTTGCTATCTACTACAAGATGCGATAATCTCATAAGGATCTGTGAACTTCTTCCTTGTTACCTGTGAAACTCTAACAGCATAGGCATGTCAGACATATTAGAGAAAATAAGTTACTATGTGTGAAGTACTCTGCACAATTGGCATGTAACCCCCATGTAAGAATTAAATATAGCCGGGCATGGTAGCGCACGCCTTTAACCCCAGCACTCGGGAGGCAGAGGTAGGTGGATTTCTGAGTTCGAGGCCAGCCTGGTCTACAAAGTGAGTTCCAGGACAGCCAGCGCTATACAGAGAAACCCTGTCTCAAAAAACCATTAAAAAAAAAAGTCAAATATAAAAAGACAAGGATAACTGGCTGTTAAGAGACAGTTACGTAGATTGTAGGGAAATTGAGGAAGGCAACTGAGTCATGAGAATTCTCTGGAAGAGAAAGCATTCAGCCTTCACTCTTTCAGTGGAACCTGAACATGTGGCTAGAAACAATATATGAAGACAAATCTCACCCTTTGGTAGACTGCAGTTTACAGTATTTTTCAGTGTTGTTTAATTCTATTATACTTTCCTATGGCTCAAACCTTAGTCATTTTGAAAATGATGTAAAATTTGCAATTAGATTTCACAACTCTGCTACCTGACAATTTTCATCTAAAATGGCTGTTTGTACAATCTCAGGGGGAAATATGGAAGTATTGTTACTTTATAAAATGAAACAAAAAATTAGTCTGAAAATCGTTAGGTTTTGACTATTAAGACACCTTCGGAAGCTGATTTGCAGTAGTGACCAAAGGTCCTTGAACCTCTGTTCTATGACCTCTTGTATCAAAAATGATCTTCATAAATGCATAGAATTTTTTATTGCTATTAGTCTCCTTTTCTTTCTTTAACCAAATACAAGATCACAATAGAGTGTCATTGATGGCATTATCATACTCCTCAAAGCTTTGAGTCATGTTGCAATGACCTTTTGATGTACATAGCTCTGGATTAAATTAATAGTCTTGTTGAAAACTTTGTTGGAAATAGTAGATCAATGAAGTATTTTCAGAGAATAAATAATATTTGCATAGTTCACCTTTTAAATTTTTTTCTTTAAAAGGCAATTGCTTTTTTCTGGTATGCTAAGACTATTTATTTTTAAGCTACCCAAAGGTAACCCAGAAAAACAAGAACGTTAACACATCTCTTTACAGTGGTATTAGTAGTGTAGTATTATATGATTGAACATCAAAGGTATCCCTCCTATAAATTAGAAGATAAAAACCCAAAAGAAGATAAAAACCCAATCATTCCTGGATAATACATACAATTTTAAAGCAGAATGTTCGCTTTGTGACAGTACTAATGTAGTCTATCTTCACTCGGATTAGTACGAAGCTGCTCACGATCTCTATGGCTGTTGTCAAATGCCAGTATCCTTTTATTAAATTGTCTAAGGCTTGAGTGTGCAGCTTGGCAGGCAGTCCGTTTTTATTGTTTAATAAATATTCCTTTTACTTTTAAAGATTCTTTTATTTACCCCTTCTTTCACTCATTGCGTCAATGGAGGCTGTTTGCCAGACATTGTATGTGGCTATAATAGATAGCACTGTTTAATGAAATAACACACAATTTATGATAAATCAGAAAGAGGAAGAATGGATAGTACAAAACCATGTGGCATCGGGCTAAAAGAGTTCTCGGGCACTCGAGAAGATGCCCTTACCTTAGCTGCTCTAGCATGAGCTCAGGTGAGGTTACTTTTTGCTGTGATGTAACGTCATGACAAAGGAAATTGGGGAAGAAAAGGATGATTTGGCTTACATTTCTGCATTGTAGTCTATTATTGAGGAAATCAAAAAAGGAAGTCAAGCTGGGCAGGAACGTGGAGACAGGAACTGATGCAGAGGTCACGGAAAGGTTTGCTGGCTTGCTCCTCATCCGAGCTCAGCCAGTAACAGCACCACCAGTCCAGGGGTAGCACCACCCACAATGGGCTGGGCCTTCCTAGATGAATCACTAATTCATCCCCTACAGGTTTCCCTAAAGCCTGATCTTATCCAGACAATTTCTCCATTGAGGTTCCCTCCTCTGAGATGATTACAGTTGGTGTCATTGATATAAACCTAGCCAGCACATGCACGTTCGTTAAAATATAATGCACAGTTAAGAGTTAGATTTGGGTTTGAGAGCCTCTTAGCTTTCTACAAAGTGGAATGGAATCCATCGGAAAATAACCAGAGTATCTTTTTAATACGATTGCAGACAAAGTAAACCAAGCATCTGAGAAACAATCATTAATTTCTTGAAAAAAAAAAAAAAAAGAAAATATTTTATATTCAAGATGTCTCGCTCCACAATCACAATAAAATCCCCTGAAATCTTATAGTAATTGCTGAAAAGATTCTTCAGCATTGCAATTAAAAATTGAAGATTGCCAATGGCATTCACCTGTGCATAAAAAATAAACATGTGGAATAAAATGTATTAATTAAAGTACAGTTGTTCCATATTTCTTAATTTCTTCTACTAAGATGGCCTTGGGAGGCTTTTAGAAGCAAGGAAAAAAAAATAGAATGGTTCCTCTTATATCCTCCAAATGATAAAATTTGTGAATAACACATTTGTGAATGACAGATATCTCAATTGAAAGTATTATAAAAATGAACTAAAACAGATGATTACATAACAATATCCAAATGTCATCAGATATCCTGGGGGGGGAAATGGCTCATTCTTGGACAGGCGCTCTGGAGCTAGAGCCAAGAGGAGGTTGTCTTAGTCCCTGTGATTTTGCTGTGAAGAGACATCGTGGCCAAGGCAACTCTTATGAAAGAAAGCATTTAACTGGAGCTTGGCTTACAGTGTCAGAAGGTTCATCCACTGTCATCATAGTGGGAGCATGGTGGCTCGAATAGCACTAGAGCTCCATCATGATAGAGAACAGAGGACAGAGACAGAGAGAGAGAGAGAGTGTCCAAGAAAGCTCACTTCCTAATACTACTCAAAACATTCCACCAAGGAACTAGATGTTCAAACTGATGAGCCTCTGCAAACCATTCTCATCAATGCCATCACAGAATTCAAGGTCATCCTTAGGGCCAAATTAAGTGCATGAGAGCCTACCTATAAGATGATAGATAGATGGATAGATAGATAGATAGATAGATAGATAGACTCAATTCCCAATGAGTACTTAGGATTTGGTCTAAGAGAAGAGGGCTCAAAGGAGCTACAAATTGAACCTTCAATAGTCCATAAACTTATGTCTTCCAGTATAAAATAATTTCCTATCCAGGTACTCTGAAAAATACCTACATTATTTTTTTTTAACTACTACTAGCATAAGAGAGATCTTTCTGGCTTCTTCACACTGGAAACCAACAAAATGATTATTATGAAACCTGCACAAGCCACCATATCACTATACAGCACCAATCAGACAATGTAACAGCAATTGAACATTGCACCAAATTTCTGACTACTTAACTCCCATGATATGTTTAGAGGAAAAATATGAATAATGGCTAAGCAGGTCAATTGAATATACTAAGTATTGATAAAGCTTCGGTAGGGGAATTTATTTTCCCACTGGTTATTTTCTAATGCAACAGATGACACTGTAATGGATAGGATTTCACCTCTAAAAGTAATTTCATTTAAAAATAAAAATAAAGGTTGGAGAAATGACTCAGAGTTTAAAACTGTACTCTTTGTGTACAGAAGTGGTTCAAATCTGTGGGTTGGGGCCACTTTGAAAGTTGAAAAACCCTTTCACAAGGGTTCACTAAGACCAACAAAAAAGGCAGACACTTAAATTACAACTCATTATAGTAGCAAAATTATGGTTATGAAGTAGTAACAAGTACTGCATATGCCAGCAGGATTTTGCTGAAAGGACCATGATATAGCTGTCTCCTGTGAGGCTTTGACAGTCCCTGACAAATACAGAAGTGGATGCTCACATTCATCTATAGGGTGGAACACAGGGTCCCCAATGTAGGAGCTAGAGAGAGTACCCAAGACTGTAGGGGTCTGCAACCCTATAGATGGAACTACAATATGAACTAATCAGAACCCCCAGAGCTCGTGTCTCTAGCTGCATATGTATTAGAAGATGGCCTAATCGGCCTTTATTGGGAAGAGAGGCCCCTTGGTCTAGCAATCTTTATATGTGCCAGTACAGGGGAATGCCAGGGCCAAGAAGTGGGAGTGGGTGGGTAGGGGAGCAGGGCGGGGGGAGGGTATAGGGGACTTATGGGATAGCACTTGAAATGTAAATGAAAAAATATCTAATAAAAAAAGCGGAAAAAAAGAATGTATCTAAAAAAATAATAATTTTATAGTTAGGGGTCACCACAACTATATTAAAGGTTCACAAAACTAGGAAGATTGCAACATTAGGAAGACTGAAGTTGTGCTCTAAAGGATCTTAGTGGAGTTCTGAGAACCCAGCACATACTACTCACAACCACCTGTGGCCCCAGCCCAAGGAGATCTAATTTCTTCTGGACTCTGGGTGACTTACCCCCATGTTCTGACACTCACAGACAGTCTCTTACATTCCCCCCAGTTTTTAATTAAATAAAGTTTAAAATAATATATAGGAGGAAATAGTTTAATCAAGTCAACATAGAACGTGTCTTACAAATCCATTGTTTGTCTCTCACACGTGACTAACAGCAGTCCTTGTCAGAGCATCTTCAGACTGCTTCAGCATTTGTTATGGTGAGTGGACAGTATGTTTTAAACGACATTTACTAGTAGGATGACAATCATTTGTGCATTGATTTGTGTGGTTGAACTCTTTCACAAAATGATACAAACAAACTTGCGTGGTATAAGTTCATGAACACATGACGGCCAAAGTAAAGAAATATCCTATGAGGAGCTTTCTGGGAGAAACACTTCAAAGCAGATCAGCTAGTCATCATCTATGCAGAGGAGAGTGTATCTAAACAGAGGCCTAAACAGAGGTCTCATGTTTCATTATAACCTGTGAATGTTTTATAAAGTATATTACAATTGCATACAGAATTTATATTTACTTAAACTTCTCTTCCTACAAAATTTAAATGTACTATTGTTTGTTTGAAATGTTCTCATAAGAGATACATACTAATAGCACACAAAACTTTCTTTTAACTAGCATACTTAAACTTTAAGTATTTAATCAGCACTTCATAAGAAAAATGTCTAATGGTCAACTTTCAAAGAATTCTCAAAGGGATAGAATGCCATTTCTAGTAAAATATACTTAATTTTTAATTACATTTTACTTTCCCCAAAACATGTTCATATGGTAGATCAAGCATTATATAAGTCTAGTACTGTAGGTTCCAGAAGTCACTGACAAAGTGTTACATAATAGAACCAGAATGTAAAATACAAAGTACAAGACATAAATGAGCCATGCCCTTTTCTCAGCACCTGTTATTAAAAATAGAATAAAAGCCTTCCTATTTGAATCACTTACATATGAGTCATGCTAAAGAGCTGAGCTTTCTACCTAAGTGAGCGCTTTTAATCACTAAAATGTTTTAAGGCATTTAATTCCTTTCATAGAGATGGTGCTCTAACTTTTATACCCTACTTTTTTAACAACTGAGTCAAGTTCAACTTTTCTTAGTTACTCTGGGCCATTATTGTGAGTTTTGACCTGTTGCACATAGTTCATATTTAAATGCTTAGTTTCAACAATTTGGTTACTTTTACTGTGACATTACCAGAAATTAATCCCCCCTGATTTAAATGTCATTAAAAACAAATTCCTGGATTGAACTTGGGGGATATTATATAGCTGCTATCATTCCTGTTGTCTGTGTATTTAAATGCATTATTTTGGATCTAATTTACAGCCCTGCCCAGCCCCTTTCCTTGCACAGTCCCTTCACCCCCACTGTGTAATATCCCACACTAGGTCATCAAGTCTCTTCAGGGCTCAGCACATCCGCTCCACCTGAGTCCAGATAAGACAGCCCAGTTAGGGAAAGAAGAATAGCTCCCTTTTCTTACACTAAATTAGTATGCTTGTGTTCTTACTTAAAATAAGTTAAAATTGAAAATAAAAAGAACAGTGTTGTTAGAGGAATACATAATACAGAACTAGGATTTATTCTCTTCAGTTATCAGATAACGGATACGTGAGAGGGAGATACTAAGGAAGAAGGTAAATGATATCACGTGGAAGCCTCCGTCTCCAATTTACTTTCCTACTTTAGTTTAATCCATCAATTCAGGGAGAACTTGGCTATAATTAGCCCCTTAATACACGTTTGATTCAGAAACCCCATCTGACAGGGCATGACCTGTTGAGAACTTTTGCTGCCGGAGCCCCTGAATGGGCCTTCCCTTTAAGCATTTGAAGACTGGAAATCAGGTGTGTTATTGATACAGCTATCTACACTACCTGTCCATCCTGTCTTGCAATTGCTAGTTGCCTCTGTTCTAGCTTATTTCTCTTGCATCCTCATCTCCATTCTCTATGGGACTGCCACATGGATACTGGATACTTCCAAAACAAGAATTGAAACCTTGAAGTTCACTTTCTTAACTCCCTGTTGCTTTTTATAGTAAGATTTGTTAAAAAAAAAAAAAAATCTACCATAAGAGACAGAACCTTATCCTACATTCTGACCCATCAATGACATGTAGTCCTAACCTTAACCTAATTCTTTACAATGTGTAAAGTCTATCTGCATTTCCAAACATGCGAATATTTAGGTTAAGTAAAAACTTAATTTCAAATCTCCAAAAGCTCTGTAGAAGTCAAAATAGTGACTCAGTATATCATGATCAGCAAAATCAATCATGGAAAAAAATACTTTTTTATTCAAAGAATTCAATGTGCTGTCTCCATAAGGTCAGGGCCAGAGAAGTACAGACACCACCATGCCTGGTACTGATGTATTAACCTTGAGGGAGCCAGGTGTCTATTGTTACTGAGAGAGTCTTAAACACCCCCAGAATTTAGTTGGCAACACTCAGATGTATTTCATTCTTTCTTCCATTTACAAATCTGTTTACCAGTCAGGGAGTTTAAAAAATTATTGTTCCTCAGATACTAACCAGGAGGTCACATTGCCCTCACAAGAGGAGCGCACAGTAGATGAGTTATTACAGCTCATTGTCCTTCATACTTCCTCCTTTTTAGGAATTTACCTTTGTGGTGTCCTTTACTAACATATTCAAATGGCAGAGGGAATTTTTGCTTGTAATACTTCCTGAAAAGACCAAATTGGTTGGTTTTTAAGCCAATTAATCTAAGAAGAGAACACCTGTCTCTCCTTAAATAATGAGCCCGATGTTTTCCCATGAATACATTTTGGGAAATAATGCTGATCAGTGGAGCCATAATTCATTTCTAGTCATCTATTTCTTCCAATTTGAAACAAATAAAAGCTTCCTGTTCACGAGGCTCCTGGGAAAAAAGACAAGCTGATTGTTCACTTGCCTGTGGAGATATTCTCCGTGAAGAGGAGCTCAAATGTACTTGGCAGTGATTGACTTGTTTAAAGACTAGGGTAGCAGTGTTAGAAGAGGCACTTGTTCATTTTTAAGTCACGGAGCCTAAATGAGGTAGACTGTTAGAAGGCTCCTTCAGTCTTCTGTTGTGTTTGCTTGTGAGCTAATGACCATTCTGGGCGTAGATATTAACTGCAAGTTGTTCTGAAGAAACTCACTGCTGTTGCACGCATATGAATAACACCTTATCTCTCAACCGCCTTTCACGCTTTTCGTCGAGTCCTTTAAGGATACGTTATTTAAGTAAAATGTACTTATCAAAATAGAGTCGGATGTCTACTCTTTAACCTCTTTGCCAAGTGTCGTAGAAAGACATGTCATTATCTTTTTATTATCGATAAAAGAAAAATTTTTTACTTTATTTTATTCAAAACACGGGTATTCCAAATCTTTCTTCTTACTAATCTCTTAAAGCGCTGATTAAAATTCCTTTTGGTTCAGACATGACCTTGAGCAAATCGTTTGAAATCATCTCCATTTCACTGGATATGTTATGCAAATTTGAAAATCATATATATATATATATATACATACACATACATATACATACACATACATGAACTAAGTCACTTGTCTAGTTTATAAATTGCTATCTGCAAATGAATTATTTTCAGCTATTCACCGAGGAGCTCCTAGTTTAGTAGAAGTAAGCCTGCTTCCTAGGGAAAACAAACAAAACTGCTATTCTTTATCAAAAGATCTTTTATTGTTGTTATTATTATTATTATTATTATTATTATTTCAAACAGGTTACTATGCAACTATGTAGAAAAATATATATAATTTGATACTATTTATTAATAACTCAAATTAATATATTTATGTTTCTATCTCTTATCATGTATCCTATCTCTTATTATACCTTGGAGTTTGTTGCCTATCAGAAGCCACAAGGCAGTGCACCAGGTACCTGCATTCTGTCTTTTCGTATCAGGTATCAGGTGGGAGTTTTCTTCTGTATCTACAGTAATGAAGCTCTTAGAGCAGATTCTTTTTTTTTTTTCCTTTTTAGATATTTTCTTTATTTACGTTTCAAATGCTATCCCGAAAGTACCCTACACCCCCCCACACACCCTACTCCCCTACCTACCCACTCCCACTTCTTGGCCCTTTACCATAGCTCATATATACTTTCACAAAGAGACTCAGCCTGTTCCCATCCCAACGTGTCTGATGGAGTCTTCTCCCGCATGGAGCCTGTACATCATTGTTATGTTATTTGCAAAATTTAAAAAAAATACAAAGAACTTGACATCATCTAGATTTAAACACAGAACAGACATGAAGCAAAAAGGAAATTGTCTTGTGACATAATAGGCATGTGTAAAAACATCATAAAGAAACTCATTAATTTGCATGGTAATTTAATAATAATAATTAATAATAATAATAATACGAAGAAAGGGTGAAAATATACAGAAAGCATTCTATAATGTGTCTTCTATTTCAGGAGAGTGGGAAGCAGGTACAGTTGTAATTAGATATTATGGTTTGGTGGTAGTTCTGTATAGTTTTACCAATTTCAGCACTTAAAAGCTGTCTCTTTTCTCAGGCTGGCTATGCCCTTACTTCTCAACTATAGAAAACCGGTGTGTTTCTACAAACAGTTTTATAGAAGTGTCTGATCTTGCAGGACCCATTCAAGTCGAGTTAAATGAGCCTTTTTCCATCATTCAGGTTTTTGAGAGTTGGTGCCTATTGACAATTTCAAAGAGACCAATTTATAATAGAAAAGAACTAGAATTGGGATCAGGGGTACCTGCCCGCAGCCTGAGATACCAAAGAAGTTGAATCAGAAGGGTCACCTCAGTCTGAGATAGATACTCAAGATGCTGAATCCAGAGTGTCCCTTGAGTCTAAGAGATCAGCAGTATCCTTAGCAACATTATCAAAGTTGGTCCTCAAATAAAATATTTTATTAAAAGGTTGTTTTTAGAGCAAAACTACTAAAAGTTTGGTGAGAGCTTTGATGTCTAAGGCAGGTGGCTACAAAGCCTTCCCTTTGCATACCGATTTATCTTTCTAAACATCAACTGTTCAACTTTAGACAATGTGGAACTTAATTACCCTACCCAAGAGTGTTCTAAGTTTAAATTCTTCCTCTTAATTTTGGAAACATATTTGTTCCTAAATTATCATGGTGCCGAAGCAAAGACAGGGAAAATTCAAACAAGATTTGTACTGCAATGTGTTTTTCCATTGGCAAATGTAGGGGCAACATTAGAAACTATTTGATTGATTTTATTCCATAGTTAGTATGAGGGAAAAAAGGAGAGTTTTAACATCCTTAACACAGACCTTAGCAGACAGTTAAACATTTAACAAATACCTACACTACAGTGATCCTCATTTTCATATTTTCAACTTTTGTAGAAATGAAATTGTTTAAAGAATTAAAGTCTACATTGTCCATCCAAAACTGACTATACTTGGGGGAAAATCCTAGCAACATATATTCTTTTTGGGACTTAATTTATTATTATGTAAATAAATTCTCAGTTAATTACTAGGTTAATTTTTTCTTTTGTTACAGTTCCATATCAGGAGCCAGGGTGTTATTAATGTTAATAATTAAATTATCAATCTTATTATCTGTTTGCTTTTAATCTCCCTCCTGGATTTGCTTTGTAGCTTTGGGGAATTATTACCTTTTACCCCATCTGTTAATGTGGAAAAGCAGACTTGTAGTATATTTGCAAGCAAATTAGATGGATAAGTGTGATTAAAAGTTAGGCTATTTTCCTTTTTCATTATTTTGACTTTTTATTCCACCTTTGAACACAGTGAACAAAACATTCTTTTTCTAAAATGACTTTTACTAACCCAAATCTCAGAGTGTTATTTTGCACTGGTGGAAAGCACAGTGGGCAGGAGTGTGAGGAAGTCTTTCTCAGTATCCCCCTGTCCCCAAACACACAGTCAGGAAGCAGAAGAAGGGAGAGATAAATGGTAGCACTTATATCAATCACCTTCACCTTTTAATTCAGGTTGGGATTCTTGCCCAGAGAATAGGGCTGCCTACATTGAATATTGGTCTTCTCTCTACAGTTAACAAAATACAGACACCCCTCAGAGATGTGTTCAGAGGTTTATCTCAAAGGTGATTATTGACACTGTCAAGGTAACAATCGATATCCACTATCACAGAGTGACATTTGAACTTGAAAAAAAAAAAAAAGTTTGCTAAAACTGTTTAATAATCTACCATAATTTTGCCCAGTTTCTGGGCACAGTGGATTTTAGATAGTGATACCATCAGATGAGAAAAAAAAAAAAATCAATTGCTGTCTGGAAAATTTAAAGCATGATTAGAAAAACTATCCCAAGCATTAGAGATTTGAGATTGGTATGTAACATCTTGCAGTTGTCATGGGAAAGAACCTGGCACATTTGAAACATCTTAGGACCTTTAGAGCTAGAATAAGTGGGTTTCTTCTAAAAGAACATCAGGCTCTAATTGTCCTGTACTACTTCCTGTCCTTCCTTCTTAAATAGCCTAAGTGTAGACACATTGTGCTCCTGAATTACATTGATAATCTGTACCATCTCAAACCGTAAGTCAGTGTAAACTCTCCCTTCATAAATTAACATATCAAAGTAAATGCTACAATTTTCCTGGAAAGGAATGATACTTAATTAGACTTAATCTTTTTTCTTAATTTTATAGGTTTCTTATGAATTAGCATAATCAGAATAACCATATACATGGCTATAGAACCTTCACTTTTTTTAGGCAAAATTATAAACCATAAGCCATAATGCTATGGACCTTGCTACAATGCTTAGACATTGCTAATGTGACCAAATATTCAAGCAAGACATCCATGACCAACCAAACTAAAAATCTCATGCAAGTCTAGTTTGGCAAGCCAGTGGTTTTATTGGAATGACCTAAGGGAACCCAACTAAAAGATCCCTAAACAGATGCATCACTAAAGAATTGAACATCATCATGGATAATGACCTTGCGATCCTGAATCATGGTGTTCTGTATCCAGCTTATCTTTCGCCTTCTAGATGCATCAGTATCCTCACTATATACTGAAGCTATATCCAGTTTTGGCAATGAGATTGTGCAGTAGGTGAAATCCTATAGAGGGTCTGATAACTTCCATTCTTCTAGGAAGTGTTCACAGCCTCATTGCTATCCCCATAGACCTATACTTTATTATTCTACTTATGTCATGGTCATAATTAGCAAGTTAAAATTTGCCTCTATGCCATAATATTGATGTTATACCTGGAGAAAGAAAGCTCTGATGTAGTAGGAAAGTTCATGTGTGTGTATAGTCTTGTCGGTATAATAAGACAAGGGCACTTGCATTAGTCAGTTATTTGTTGTGACAGATTATTGAGAGACACTGTTTCAAGGGATGAATGATTTAGTTTTGTATTTCAGAGTTTCCTACCCATGTTCAGGGAGTCCATTGTTTGAGGTCTGAGGAGCTACCTAACAGCAGGAAGAATATAAAGATGAGGCTGTTCACCTATGTTATCCTGGAGGAGTAGGAAAGAAGGGGCCAAGACAAAGTTTTGACCCACAAGGACAGTGACTTGCTTTGCCAAGTTAGATGCCATGTCCTTCAGTGTACAGAGCCTGACAAAACAGAACCATATGATGGAACTTAAGCATGTGAGTTTATGGAGTAAATTTCATATTCGAACCATAGCAGTTCTAGAAATGATTTTTTTTACTTTAAAATCATATTTTATAAAAGAAAGGTCAGTGATTTTTTTTTAATTTCTTTGGCCAGGTCAGATTGCTCATTTTGTGTCCAGACTTATTTCCCCCTCCAGTTTCAGGTCTGATCTCTATCTTCATATTTGTCTTACATAGTGTGCTACCTTATGCCATTAACTGCAAGTGGACCAGACTGAAAAGATAATTGAGTCAGTCTTCATTTCCTTCCTCCAAAATGTACAGTGATAGATAATTCAACAGATTAGTATTCAATATTGCCTTTCTACTTTACACCTGTGGGTAAAATCTCGTGCTATTCTATACAGATCTCTACCTGTGAATACATGTATATTTAGAAGTCAAGTTAGTCCATGGAACTTGATAAAACTCTTATTAAATCTTCCTCTATGAGAAAACTATGAGTAATGACTTTTTGTGTTCAATTTTCATATTATATATTTTGAGTCAAGGTGCTTGGCTACAAGTCAACAGCATTTAGTACATTTAGACTCTTTAACCACATTAGCATATGCTACAACATAATAAAAATGATTTATATACATTGTAACAGTGGATACCTTTTTTAAAAAATATTATGCATTATTTGTTTATTTAATAGACCCAACCATAAAGCTGGATACCTTTTTATTAAAAGGTTGTTTTCAACCTTTGTAAAAATAGATTTTCTCATTCACCTCAAGAAAATTAAGGAGTTGTATATTAAAATAAATGCAGAAATAAAAGAATTTCTTCACTGGAGCTATAGTTTCTCATTACATAGAGAATGTGAGCATAATTTTCCAAGGTCAAATAGCTTAAATACAAAAGGCAACATGTAGAAATACTACAATGCTTCCTGCAGTCACTCTATCTAGACAGGATGCAAATAATAGATCAGTTAGTACCTTCTAGAAGCTGCCTTTGATGTGGTAGGATTTAGTTAGGTAATTACTGATGCCTAGTGCACCTGAAATGCATGTCACAACAAAACACTGTTCCACATGTTTTAGGTTTTAATGTCACAATTCTCCAGACACAAATGTACTTTGCAATGGTTTAGAAAATTCATGTTCTCTGAATTTTAGATGGAGGCCATCATGGTTCTGGAAACAAAACAGTAGTTAGGAAAAGCATGGTGACAGGAACAGGAAGGAGACTGCTTATATGCTGTCCAGAGATGGAAGCAGAAAGAAAGAGAACAGGACTTGGGGTGGACTATAAACCCCAGAGCCCATCTTCACTCATGTGTACTTCTGTCAGCAAGCCTCCACCTCGTAAAGGTTCCATAAACTCCCGCAACAGCACCACCAGCCAGGGACCAAGTGAATAAATGCATGAACCCGTGGAGGATATTTTTCATTGAAATGGCCACAAGCAGTAATTAATAACTTTAAAGTGTTTGTGCTTTATTACCTCCCAAAGTATCTTCATTGAAAAGCAGAATAGTAAGTTGCATTAGTTGAGTATATATATATATATATATATATATATATATATATATATATATATATATATATATATATATATATATATCAACTGAATAATTATATTTATAGTGTGCTAGTAGACTTTTCTATGGTCAAAGAGAAGAGCTGAAATGATTTCGTTCATTTTTGCCTGCATACTCATTAAAGGGAGAACAATACCCTGGCTTCCCAGACACATATGCACATGTTTGCACACAGACTGTGAATCACATTGCTTTTATTTTGCTGCGAGAAACATCCAAGTCAAATTAGCTAGAACTAAGTTAAGGAAATTAATCACCGAGATACACTGGGTTCCAAAGAACAGAGCTGTCTTCTCAATTAAAATATTTATATTACACTATTAAAGCTCTCTCAGTCTAGACATAACTTCTGCTATTTTTAATTGGCTGCTCTATAAGATAAAATTCTGGATATTGTGTCCAAATTTTTATCATGAATACACTGCATAAAGGGCTGTTCCTGTTCTCCCATGAGCCATGCCAGGCTCCCGGAACAGTCTGCCCATACCTCTAATCTGAGATATGAAGCAGTATTGAAGAGGGAGGTTGGGGATGAAATCCCAGGTCTTCTGAATACAAGGTTAGTGTTCTCAAATGAGCTATACAATCTCAACCCCTTTAAAACTGTTAGTTAACTCATCCATGACATTAGGGTTCAAATTTAAAATGTCAGTCAGCCTGTGTAAGCTCGTCCCACAAAGCAGCAATTTCTGTGCTCTCCTAGTTATTATTTAAACATAACAAGATTAATAATGAAGGCAAAGTTTATAACTATCAATTTTACAAATATGTCCTGGGAGATATTTTCATTTCTTCTTTGCTTATTTCCTCAAATGTGATTCTTAAATCCATTTTATGAATAAGAATTATCATTTTAATTCCCACTAGAAGCAGTAGGTGTAGCTTACTTGTTTTTTGAAATAAAAGAATGAGATAATAATACAATGGATTTTCTCTTTTACATTCCTATTTCTATTCACTATTATTAATAAAAAATTTTTTAAAGATTTTATTTAACAAAATCAACAGAAATTCCATGAAACCCTTATTAAAGTATGCATTTGACTGGTTAAAAGATTTGTCTAATTATAGAACAAGCTCTTGAAGCTAATTATATTTTATTGGTACTTTTCTGTGTCTTTTAAACTGTGCAAACAGAAGGTAAAGCCATCTTTTTTTGCTAATACTGACATTCCAAACTATCAATTCCACATTGTCTTCTCTAGATGTTCACCTGCTCTCATTCCAAATATAATCTGTTTCAATGATCATCACATGCTGTGTGGTATTTGGTCATCTCTTTTAAGTATAGATTTTCCATTCTTTAAAAAGAACTTAAAAGTTTGTTTTTATATGTACACATGCATACATGTGATTTTATGGTGTACACAGAGTGCCAGGAGAGATCTTTAGATGCCATGGAGCCAGAGTTACAGGCAGTTTTGAGCTTGCTGATGTGAGTGTTGGGAACTGAGAAGAGAACCTTTTTAACTACTGCAAGCCGTTGTAACTACTGAGCTATCTAACACTGTGTTTTTAAAACATTAAATCTTGCTTTTATTAGATGTAGGAAGGTCTCTTCATGTCTTCTTTTAATGTAGTATCACACACTTATTCATGAACTCTCTTAATTTTAATAACAAATACTTGGAACTCTAGTGTTCTTTTTCATATTGAAAAAAGAAACAAGAGCAAAGGATCTATATCTCAGTTGCAGAGTGTTCGCCTAGAATGTAGAAAGCTTTGGGTTTGGTTCTCAACACATTAGGGAACAGAGTAAAGAAACAGGAAAAAGTTCCTAAAGAAACTATTGTAAGCATAATAAAAGTCCAGTGATAACATTTAATCACATTTTCAATTACAGTAATAAAATTAGATAACATTTTCAGAAACACACACACAAAAAAAATCTATCTATGAGAAAAGGAAACATCAGTGGTGATCGCACATAAAATAATGAAATCTAACAGTTTTCCCTCTCATTCTTCAATGATAGCATATGTTCTATTAAACGTATCCTGATACTTGTCATTTGGGTGGGAAGGGAACACTTCTCTGGCCATGTGACTAAGAGGAAAAAGGAAAACATTACTAGTATCAAGATCTTATACCTCCAGTGTGCTAATGTGCTAACAACCCTTCCTATTCTTTGTGTGTATATTTAAGTTCTAAGGTTTCCTAATCCCTTTGACTGAGCCTGCCAAAACTGAAATAGAATAAATGTGTCAGAAATGAACAGCCTGCACAGTGTTCATATTTTTCATCTTATACCTTTTTTTCTCTCTCATGCAAAAGGGAGTTGTCAAAATTTCACTACAGGCTATCTCATTCTATGCAATATTTTTAAATGTCTTGAAAAGAATAAGATAATAAAATTTACTGTTATTATCCTAGGGAAATACCTATATTCTTTTATTTCTCTCTATATTCATGTAGTGTTATACTTGGGTCTTTCTGATCATGATTCTGTAAGTCACCAAATACAGTGAGTTGTCATTGAGTTTCTGAATTAAAGTCTTTGCCGACATGTATTGATCTCAGTTAAGTAACATGCTGTCAGGTTTCGAAGTCTGTCGCCCAGACTGATCCTCACAGATCCAGTGGATTGGTAAAAAGGAAAGAGGGTTCTGACCTGACTGTAGGAAAAGTAAGCATGTCCTTGTGTCTCTTCTTTAAGATATATGTTGAATATATATAATAAATATGCTGACCAAAAAACCAAACAAAAACAAAAACAAAGACAAACAAACAAAAAACTCTCATTTCTTTTCTTTCCTTGACTTGTAACTGTTTTGAGCATTTGACCCATGACAAAATATATTTTATAAGTTCATTCTTCTATGAACTGAGTTGTTATGTATTGAGTTAGTATGATCGCTGCATCCAAAGTTGCTCTATTCCTCCTAAGTGTCTTCTCTAAGATATGCAGGTTCAGGGAGTTAGTGTGGAGTATGGTTTGGTGGGCACTACAAGAGGGTAATCATGATGAATACCTTCTGAGTTGATATCTGTACATCATTCATCAATGGTAGCATCTGTTCAGTTAAACCTAACCTGCCACTTGTCATTTGGGGTGGAGGAGGCCACTTCTCTGAGCATGTGAATAGGAGAAAGGGTAACATTCTATTGCTCTCTATTTACAATCCTTGTTTCAGGTGCTTTTAATATGATTCCTTATTCAAATATTCAACTGATGTTTTGAGGTTTTTTTTTTTTTTTTTTTTTTTTAATCAGAAGGGCTGAAAAGACAACCAGATGTTTTTGCAGTAGGCTAGGACAGCCTGTAGTCCAGCTCTGTGGCACAGTGGGTAAGCTCTCTGTTGGGACTCTGGAATGTGCTTCTCTCTATGCTTATTAGCATCTGTGAATTGGAAAGCAAGTTGTTTTCTTTGGAGAAATACTAATATCATTTTCAACATCACAACTTTTTCCCCTATACACACACTTCCACGTGTGTGTGTGTGTTTGTGTGTGTGTGTGTGTGTGTGTGCGTGCGTGTGTGTCTGTGTGTGTGTGCTATTATTTTCAGTTCCACTAAAAGAGAAAAACAACAAAAATACAGTGCCAACTTATGCCAGGTTTGAAGTTTATTTCAATGACAGAATTTCAATGTACTTAACATTTCTAGCCTTTTACTGAAAAATCTTTGTTTAGGAAACTGCTCTGAGGTCCACTTGGTAAAGACATTTTTTTCCAGAGCACCCTGAACAACCTTTGCTTGATAATACACAGACACAGTATATATGTACCTATATATAAACATATATACATTGAGTTTTTCAGTGTCTAAAATATTCCAGTGAGGTCCAAAGGTCAGAGACAATAAACATGAATTCTAACATGATTCCTAGGCTTATTTAGGGACTGTCATATCTAATATAAGCATGTATAGTCTTATTAATGTGGCATTTTGACTCTTTCTGTGAAAGTATGTCAAAGAAGCAAAAGAATGACTTAAGTTTATGACTTTTATTGCAGTAAAGTCTCAATAGTGTTCACTTAAGAAACTTTAAAATAGCTTTAAGGATTTGTTTCAGTGGTAGAGCACTTATCTAGCAAGCTCAGGGTCCTGGGTTATAGCCCTCGGCTATGGAGAATAAAAGAAAAGACATCTTAAAATAATTGGCAATAATTTGTTACTAAGAGGCTTGTGTATATTTATATGTAAATAGAAGTAAATGTACTCTCATATTTGCTATCATCATATTTCATTTAACAAAGGTTTTCCGAAAAGCACGTTAACAAGATTGTCAATAGTATATACATTTTCCTAACAAAATGTAAATATAAAACCTATGTCACTTTTTGTGTGTTCCTGAAATTTAATAGCGAAGCTGTATATTGGCATATTGATAAGAATTAAGTTCTGATAGGTGAATGGAGCTATAAGCAAAAGTATGAATTGGAGAGATTTGTAAATTAAGACCTTTCTGTTGCTTAGTTTTCAGAAAGTGCATACCATGGAAAGTTCTTCACTCATTCTTTCTCTTACATAGACCTATACCCTTGGGGAGTACGTCAGGATTGGTGCACTTGCCTAGCCATCAATCCTGGCTTTTATCCCTAGCAAGAAAATGTAATTAATTAAGTAAACAAATGAAATGAAGGGCCAGTAAGATGGCTCAGCAAGTGAAAGTGCTCACTGCCAAGCCGGGTGACCTGAAATTGATCCTCCAGAGCCCACGTGAAGGAAGGAGAAAACTGATTCCCATAATTCATCTTCTGACCACCAAATGTTCAGCATGGTATAGATGCACTAAAATAGACAACAGAAATTTAAAAATAGGTAAAAAAGAAAAATATCTCACAGTGTAATGGATTAAATTTCTAAATATTGCAAGAAAATTAGAAGCATGCATATGAAAAATAGATTCTGACCCAGAGGGCCAGTCAGAGCATGGTCCTCATGGTCAGACTTTCCCGAGTACCCGACCTGGGATGTTCAATGCATTTATCACTATGAGGCTCATCATTTTGTACACAAAAATTACAATGAGCACTTACTGACTACTTACTGTGTTACATGTATTTATTTGCTGGGCATCTGCTATTCTCGAAAAATCCATTTATCAGAAAAAGTCCATAATTTTATATATCCTGGATTTTGATATTCAAGAATTGAGATTTCAGTAATGACTTCCTGTATTTCTACAAAGCACATAGTAGCAGGCATTAATATCCACATGAATAAAAGGGTAATGGGAGAATAATGAGACCTCATTCATGATTCTTCCTTTCTTTTTTATCATCATTTGCCAGGTATAAGTTTGCTCAATATCATAAGATCCAGAGTGGAATCGGTATAAAAAAATCACATTCTGCACTTTACATAGATAACTTACACTGTGCGCATGATCCATGACTCATTCTTGAGCAAACAGTGAGAATATTAAATACACTTCATTATCACAGCCACAAGCAAAATAGCTACTATCCTTTAAAATATAATATCTGATTGTTACCTAGAAAAGAAAATTACACAATTTGAATCAGCAGCCCATTTTTTCTGTATTGTAAGATGTGACTGTACATAATCAAGGCATTATCAGAATCTAAAGAGAAAGATGGTACAACAATAATTTTTTATGTCTCAATTTTGTCCCAATAAAAATTAGATAGTCAAAATCATTTAAAATTTTATATTAATATTCTTTATTTGATTTATTATCAAATAATATATATATATATAGAGAGAGAATATACATAGTATATATAGAATATATATGTATGCATATATATGTGTATATATACTATGTGTATACACATATATGTGTGTGTGTGTGTATATATATATATATATATATATATATATATATATATATATAGTAATGAATAAAACTTCAAAATGGCACAAACATAACAATAAAATAAACCTATAGGAAAGCATGTTAAAAGGTTAATAAAGGGAAGCCACACAATTATTGGCTCTTTGTTGTATACTATATACTAACCATCTTTATATTTTCTGTTAATTTCTTTTCTCATAGCATATCTGTGACCTGAGTAATATTTTAAAGAGGACAATTGACTTTAAATTTTAGTATTAGGCCAATTTTATTTATATATATTACAACATCCAAGACCAAGTTAGCTAACCAATAAGTTTTCTACCAGATATGTAAATATTTTCTGTCATAAAAAATTTTAAAAACCCATAATTTAGGAGAAAATGAAGTACTTTTCTAGTTTTAGAAAACATATCTGGGTCTATTATCTGTGAGCATCAAAATCATCAAAAACTATATTTAACATTAGGATAAACAGAATATTGTTCACTCTAGAAGATTGTTCATTCTGTGTCTTGCCAATTTATAGATTTTATTTTGCTTACAGTTCTGTATTAAATTCATTTTAATGTGTCTTTTAAACATGTAGGTATAAACATGATATTGTAGGAGATTAGAAGAACCCCTCCATAGTATTGACAAAGATGCAAAGGACAGCATAGATGGAATCATAGGGTGTCTAGAATTTGTTCCAAAATATTCTGTGGCAGGGAAGGTTCCATCAAGAAAAGAAATATTCTTAGTCAATGTTCCATTGTTATAAAGAGACACATGACCAAGGCGACTCTTATAAAGGAAAGTATTTAATTGAGGCTTGCTTACAGTTTGGGGAGTTTATTTTGGTCATTATCATCATCCTAGAGAGAATGGCCATACACAGGCAGCCATGGTGCTGGAAGAGACGGTGAGAGTCTTAGATCTGGATCTTCGGGCATCAGAAGATGAGAAAGGGACAGGAGACCTTCCTTTTAAAACCTCAAAGACTACCCCCAATGACACACTTCTCCAACAAGGCCACACGTCCTAGTAGTACCACCCCCTAATGACTAGCCATTCAAATATATGAGACTGTAGCAGCCATTATTATTTAAACCAGCACAGGAGATTTTTAAAGGTTTTGAGTTGACCATTTGTTTAAGCATTCATTGACATTCATTGTTGGCTGCTTTTTTCAATGAGTTTATGAATGTTTTACAATTTGGCAGTTATCCATTTGTGACTGCCCTACCTGGCCTCTCTGGCTTTTGTCCTGCCTTGTCCTGTGATTTTCATGTTCTGTCAGCTTTCTGTCTACATACATCACCACAGGCTTCTTCTGTACTACCACTGCCCTTGGCCCAGGCCTCTTTCCACTTCCCTCCTGTCTCCCCAGTTAGAGAGAGTTGTAGCTCTTCTCTAACAGTGTAACCATCATGTTTTCCTGGAATTGCCGCATTTTGACAGACTCTAGGTAGAGAGATGAGTCATCTTGGTCATATCTAATCCTTTGTGCTAGCAGCATAGTAAAAGTTGGAGCCAAAGAAATGTTTCCACACCTTTGCTTTAGATAATGCCAAGCTCCTGTCTCCAGAAATAATACACTGCCCACCAGGGAGAAATCTGTCTGTGACATTTTACTCCATCAGTGGCAAGTGGTCAGGGTAAATCAAGCATGCAGTTGTTTTTCTGCTCCCTCCTATGTTGCTCAATTCACAATTACATGTGTGATTAAAAGTTGAAGGGAGGAGTTGCATAGATGTCTATTATTTATTTACATTTACAATGTCCCTGTCCCAGTTTCCCCTCTCCAAACTTCCTATCCCACCCTGCCCACTGTTTCTATGAGTGTGCTCCTCAACCCACCCACTCACTTCCTCTCGTCTCAACACCCTAGTATCCCCCTCCACAGGACCAAGGTCCTCCCCTCCCCTTGATGCTATCATATGAATATGCTTATCTGCTACATAATACAGCTGGAGCCATGGGTCCCTCCATGTGGACTCTGGTTGGTGGTTTAGGCACTGGGAGCTGTAGGGGATCTAGTTGGTTGATATTGTTGTTCTTCCTATGGAGTTACAATCCCCTTCAGCTCCTTCAGCCCTTCCCCTAAATCTTCCATTGGGGTCCCTTTGGACTGGAAGCATCCTCATCTATATTGGTCAGGTTCTGACAGTGCCTCTCAGGGAACAGCTATACCAGGCTCCTATCAGCAAGCACTTCTTGGCATCAGAAGTAGTGTCTGGGTTTGGTGTCTGCAGATGGGATGGATCCCTAGTTTGGGGGTGTGGAGGAGAAGGAGGGGTACCTCTGAATGTTGCTTCCTTAAGCCTCTGCTCTACTCTTTGATCCTGCATTTCCTTTAGATAGAAGCAATTCTGGGTTAATGTTTTTGAGATGGTGGGTGGCTCCATCCCTCAATGGGGTAGGGGTGGGGGCACACCAATGTCTTAACCATCCAGATCATTTACTGCTATTGCAAACAACGTGGATTTGGTTCCAAAGACCCACATCTGGAAGCTCACAAAATGGATCCTGAGGTCAAGGTCTCTGAGACTTCGGGAGACCTGAGACGTCCGTAGACGTGGGTACGTCACGAGTATTTCAGTTCGGCCGTGTGAGAGTAAGTATATTTATTTTTATAATTCATTCAGAAAGTTTACTCAAGTTCCTCCCTTTTCTTTAGTCTTCGTCTTCCACAGTTTGACCGTAGGAATCTTTGGAGAATTAGTAGCTGCTTTTGATTGGTGCTAACCTTGTCACTGGAAAGCTGACTTTAATGATGCCTGAGGCTATGCTTAGAGTAGAGTATGAAGAATAGAAAGCTCGTTATCATGCTAGGCATGAGCAGTTTTTCAGAAGTACTCTCTGACCTTTGGTAGTTTCTATCTGGAGTAAAGATTATTTTCGGCATGACTAAAACTTTTTAACGATAAAGTTAAGCTGCTGTCAGAGTTGTTTTGCAAACATAAATGAGAAAATTACATATGTCATTCTTAAATACGGTTTTTATTTTAGGATCTATTATTCTCACATGAAGTCTTTCGTGAAGAGCAAAGAAATGTGACTTACACTAGTCCTGAAACTTCTCAAAGCAAAATAATAATACTGTATTTTATTTTTATTAAAGAGTATATATATATATATATATATATATATATATATATATATATATATGGAAAATAATCAAAATGATCAATTGGATTTTAAGCAAATACAAATTACCATAAAATTTACCTTCATAACAATAAGGTATGAAGCTCGATTATAACACTGTATGAAAGTAAAGAAAAAATGAGTGGAGAGGTAGCATAAATGTGAAAACCAGTGAGGACATTATTGTGATGAAATATGGTTTTACCTCATGTTTACTTTAGAAACCATTTGTCTCCGTATTTTATGTACGATGTTTTTATGCACCGCTCAGTGTTGACAGTATTATTTTTATAAGCATATATCTACCTTTGAAGTGAGACAGGAAAAAAAAAAAGCCTTTCATACCGACATATTTGCTAGCTTAAACCTTAATCATCAAAAGCAGGTTGAAGTCTAGTCTTACAGCTAAGTGCTAGAGCACTGACCTGGTCCTAAGGTTTGCGTGTGATACAGCAACGTAAGTTTATCTGCCCCAGGACTTCTCAGCGAACCGAACCAGAGGGACCTCTAGGAGGTGGTGGAGC
Organism: Mus minutoides; assembly: GCA_902729485.2. Classification (NCBI taxonomy): domain Eukaryota; kingdom Metazoa; phylum Chordata; class Mammalia; order Rodentia; family Muridae; genus Mus; species Mus minutoides. The sequence goes on along the minus strand of LR750304.1, from coordinate 252,261 downwards.
CTTGATGAGGTGGGATGCCATAGAAAATAGTTAAGTGGTTGTTGTGAGCTCCTCAGAGAAGCTGAGAACAGTAGGTACCCTAAGCCCGTATCCTGTTTCACGTCTAGGCTGTAAGGAGGTGAGCGCACCACACATCTCTCCCTACTTACCAAAATCTGATGCTTTGTAACTGGCTCAAAAGCAAGGGGCCAAGGGGCAAGAACTGATATTTCAATAATAAAATAAACACTTCTTCTTTATCAATGCTCTCATCTCAGTTATGTGTTATAGAAAAGAAATGTGGTTAACACAGTTAGCAGTCAGGGCTTTGGATTCAATTTCCAACGCACAAGCTAATTGAACCCGAGACTTTAATACATACACACACACACACACACACACACACACACACACACACACACACATTTTATGGAGGTCAGAGGACTTTTTATTTTAAGGTGGAAAGGAGTTTTCTCATCCCACCTCTATCTGGGTTCCAGGGTACAGGGTGGGTCTTCAGGCAAGGACATTTATCTGTTGAGACCACCCTGCTCATTCCCTTTTGATCTTTGCATATTTGCCCATCAGAGGTCATCTCTCCAGTGCTTCAGATGCTGTCCGGACAACTAAATTAGGCCTTCACTTAGCATACTTTGAAAAACTGCAGCCTGTCTCTCCCCGCTGGAACGCCGCGTGCCCAATGTTAAGCCTTTCTTTTCTTGTGCTTAGCCCCGGGAACCCATAATTCAGTTGATGTAATTGCGATTACTGCTTACTTTTTCTCCATCGACTTAAGGATATGAATTAGCACTTTATTGTGTGATAAATGCAAACTACTTTAAAAGGGTACCTGTGACTGATGAATTATTAATGAAAAGAATGAATCTGTAATTAAAATAGCTAAACATTGCTAAATACTTAATTTTGTACCAAACACTGTTCTCATTAGTTCATATTTACAGATTCATATAATGTTCAAAATAACCTCTGAGGTCAGCGCTTTCATAAACCCATCATACAAATGAGGGGATTGAGGTCCTGGGGCCTTATTTCTTGCCCTGGGCAGTTAAGGAGTGTCAGAAGCTGCATGCTAATATAGGAAACCTGTGACAAGAAGTACGATCTGGTGGCGGCTTCTAGTTGAAGAAAACAAATGTATATTTCCATAAACAAATGGCTCTCAACCTCTTAGTATCTCTAGACGTTTGAAAAGTCATGCTTCACACACCTAGGAAGCAATGTCTTCCTGCAGCAACATCCCAGGTGGCACGGCAGAGATGCTACTGTATCCTTTCTTACTGTCTCTACCTTCATCCTAATGACAGCCACTCAGATTGTCATTTGAAAAACTCTTCAGAGCCCCAAGCTGTCAATCTCTTCGTACTAAAACGTAGGTTTGGGCTATAAGCTATTAAATGTCTTTCTCTCTCAATTCTATGGTTCTGTGAAATGTCTTTTTTCTCTCAGATGTGCAAGTGAGGTATTGGGAAGTAGAGAGAGAGAAAAAAAAAAAAAAAAAAACCTTTGCCCTACTGAAAGCTGGTCAAATCCTTTCTATATTTGAACCCTAGTAGAAATTGCATGGGGTTCTTCAATGAATAGAAATTAAATGAAAGTTGAAAAGACATTGAAAGGAGAAAAATACTCCTTTTTCTGAATCCACAATAGCCTGACAGTTTCGCTACAGCTCTGGGCTCTATTGACCAGACTAAATTTTTTTTGCATTTTTGACATGCCCAGCACACAATATCTTAGATTTTTATTTCAAAGCATGACTTACTCTTCTTTCTCATTTTTTTCTCCATTTACAAGAGTATCTTCTCCTTGTATCCTCTCAATATGGATGAACTACACAACACTAGGCCCCCAGTCTCTGTTTTTTATTAATTAATTAATTAATTAATTAATTAATTAATTTGGTACTTTACTCAGTAAGATTGCTTATTCTCTAGATTTCAGCCATTTTAAATGGGACTATTTTAACATCTGGCCAACCTTGAATTTATTGTTCTGTCATCTTCAAAGGAAACAAAATCAGAAAGGGTCTCCATGCTTTCCAAATGCCACCTTGCTGTGGAAAGTCAAATGATGGAATCTTTTGAAATCAATCTAGAAGTTCCTCAAAGGATGTAAGTAGGGTGAGAATTTCCTTAAGATGCTGTAATCCTCCTCCCAGGAAGCTATCGAAGAAAAATGCACCAAAAAGACAAACTTGTGAGGTCCTGACAGAGATTTTCATGGTAGTCAGGATGTGAAAATTATCTGAAGTGCCCATCACAAGAATTGATCATTGCATAAATAAAATATGGAGGAGCGGCTAAATGAAAAATTGCTTGATGAGAAAAGGGAATGAAGTAATGATTTACAACATAAATGAGTTTTGAAAATTTATGCTGAGTGACAAAAGCTGATAACAAAGGGGGACATGTAATTCCATTTATAAGAAAAGTCTAGAATAAGCAAATCTATAGAGAAAGAAATGAGCTAAGTGATTGCCTAGAGCAGAGTTAAATAGAGGAGAAATGAGGAGGGAGGGCTTATGAAGCTGGAGGTTCTCTTTTTGTGGTGAGGAAATTGGTCTACAATTAATTACAGGGGTGAGTTGTACACGTCTCTTGATATATTTTTCTAAAAATATTGAATTATAACTTGAGGGAACTTTATGGTATATGAATTGTATCACAGCATATATATGTGTGTGTGTGTGTGTGTGTGTGTGTGCATTGTAACATATATGTATATATGATACATTAGAAAAATATATATATATATATATAAAACCTCAATAATATTTGAATGAAAATGAACTTAGAAGCTGACCTCTAATTTTGTTCCTGTCAATCTTCTTTGCCAAGAAGGAAACTTTCCTCGGTTTTTTAGCTTATCTTCTTTGATTTTGAAAAGTCACCTAGCAAAAGGCCTATCAGAGACAGAAAACACAAGATTATTATTAGTGTATTTAAATATTTGTAAAATAGCAGTTCCATTCAGAGAACATTATATGTTCTTTTAACAAAGGACAAAGAATTTGCCCTTCAAAACATGATTTGCTTTGGGCAACAGACTGGGAAATTAGGGAGAATTCATGGAACTTTTGACAATTTAGTGAGATCAGATGTACATCTCATCTTAAACGCTTCACATTCCATGGTTTCTCTCCTCCACAGATATCTTACCTGGAAATTTGTAGTTTGCTTTTAGACAGATAGGGAGATGAGAACTATGACACATGTGTTGATTCTCAATTGTCTTTGCCTTAAAATCATCCTTATGCCTAAACTGCATATTGTGGGGAGGTTCTTGTTGATCTCCTTTGGTTTTGTTGTGGTTGTTGTTGTGATGATGCTGTTGCTTAAAGAACTGATCATTTATTTGTTGTTCTTAAAGACTTTGGCAGGACTCAGAAGCAGAAGCTATCAGTGAGGATGGTCTAGGTCTCTTAGCAATCTGTTTCTGGAAGTCCCCCTGAACACCCCCCCGCCTCACCCCACCTCCCACACACAGACATTGGCTTCCTTCATTCTCTTGGCCAAATGTTTAGCATAGTCAGCAGCCTTCTTTTTTTTCTTTCTTTTTTCTTTTTTTTTCCCTTGTTCCGGTCAACCCCGCTAGACCCCGCTCGCTCTGCTCGCTCCGGCCAGCCCCACTCGCTCCCGGCCGCCCTGGCCGCCCCCGCCCCCACTTGTTCCAGCTGGCCCCACTTGCTGTGATCGGCTCTGCTTGCTCCGGTTGGCACTGATCTTTCCAGCCTTCCCCGTTCAGCCCCACTCGCTCCAGCCCCGCTAGATCCGGCCGTCCCCGTTCGGCTCTGCTCGCTCCAGACAACCTCACTCACTTGGGTTGGTCTCTCTGGTCCAAGGATTCATTTCTTATTATTCTTCATAAGTACGCTGTCAGATCTTGTTATGGGTGGTTGTAAGCCACCATGTGGATGCTGGGATTTGAACTCATCACCTTTGGAAGAGCAGTCAGGTGCTCTAACCCGCTGAGCCATCTCACCAGCCCCTTATTTTTCTTAATTAGCATGCTGGGATTTGTGTTGCAGAACTCAAGAAGTAGAAAGAATACCTTCTTTGTTTAAGGGCTTTCTGACAGTATACTGTCAGATATCATCTTCTTTAGAGAAACTGAATGCTTTCAGATTCTGCTAGCTCTTTGGCTCTCTAACCACCTAAGCACAGTAGTATCTGTCAATTTAGGAATCTCTGTTTCTTTGAGTCTGTCTCTGTTCTACCCCACACACACACACACACAATAACTAAGTAAGAACATTGAGATTGGTATCCACAATGAAACTCCAAACAGTTGTGTTGCAGGAAATAATAAAAAGAGCCAGCATGTTCTCCCTCTTGAGCCAACAACTCTCTGCCCAGGCAGCCTGGCTGGCCATTGCCACAACACAGTTGTTATTGGTCTGTAAGAATGCCTCTTACCCATTCCTCTTAGGCTCTTACTGGTCTGTAAGAATGCCCCACACTTACCAGCAGGCACACTTTGCTGTAGGTAAAGACCTCTTGCTTCTTGGGAAAACCTTGTTAACCATTCACACCACTGATTCAGACCACAGAATTATTCTGCTCTTCACCAGCAGCTCCATCTTCAGCCACACAGTGCTCATGCAAAGAAGGAAGCTTGTGTTCTATCCACTTCAGTGATATCTGGCACTGGCGAGGATATATTCAGGTTCACCTTCACCCAGCCAATTACCTAGAAGGTGCTGACAAACAAACAAACAAACAAACAAGCAAACATAAAACTTTAGTTTTTTTCATTCTTGTTAATTCTCCTTGGAAATCTCAACATATGTACATTACAGGAAATTAAGTTAAAAGTGAAATTAGAGACAATAGGGACCTCTTCCTTCTAATTGAAACCTATACAATCACTTTTACACTTTTAATTCTGTAGAACAAAAGGAGATAATATAAACATATAAGTGAAGCTTACTATCTAAATACAACAGAAAATCTTTATAATGTTGTTTTCATTGTATTTGCCTAGTTTTAAAAAAACTTGATAGAGGCAATAACTAATCACCAGCAAATACTAGCAAATGCGAGAGAGATGGCTCAGTGGTTAAGAACACAACTGCTCTTCCGAAGGTCCAGAGTTCAAATCCCAGCAACCACATGGTGGCTCACAACCATCCATAACAAAATCTGATGTCCTCTTCTGGAGTGTCTGAAGACAGCTACAGTGTACTTACATATAATTAATAAATAAATAAATAAATAAATAAATAAATAAATGCATACATACATACATAAATCTTAAAAATATATATAATAATGTTCTTAGTTGGGCTCATTCCTTGTATCCCCACTTTGAAAAAGAGAATAAAATGTTGAAGATCATCCTGAGCCAGTTAGCATGTTCACATTTGAGCTAGTCATGCTGCGTGAGATTTCATCTTTTAAAAGCTAAAACTATAAAAACGACAATAACAAAAATAATTTATGAATCCTTTTAAACAATATACAATAAAAGTTTTAATGTTTCTTCTCTAACTCAATGTAACTGAAATAAGAATTTCATTAGTTTCCCCCCTCCCCTTCAAAATTCGTGGAAACTGAAAAATTCAGGAGAATAATGGAGAGAAAGATATTTTTAATTTGGAAAGTAGAAGTAGCAATCATTAGTCGCAGTCGTCACACATTTGAGTGTATAAGTTAAGATTTTAAGGAGCAGACCGGTCGAGTACAGAAGAGCAGGCCTTGGTGTTTATGGTTAAAGAGCAGATATGCACTTATCTTAGAGGACTTGTGAAATCTATTTAAACCAGAGTTGTTTACCAAATTTTTAACCTGATGAAGTTGTAATGAACTGATTTAATTTTGTTTTCTCTTGGTAATGCTGGGAATTGAATGAAGGACCTTGAGCACCATAGGCAAAGTTACGGTGAAGCTTACTAATGACTTTACTGATATTTTAAAATAATTATTGAATTTTACTTTCTTGAAATAATTTTTTAAAGCGATTTAAAAAAGATTGGGAGTGTGGGTGCTTTGATTTCATATATGACTGTGTACCACATATGTACAGGGATTGGAGATCAGAAGAGAATGTCAAAACCCCTGAAACTGGAAGTAGGAACCATTGTTACCCACCATGGGGTGCTGATACTCAAACAGGGCAAACAGACAGTTCTCTTAAATACCGAGCCCTCTCTCTGGACCCCCCTTGAAATAATTCTTAATAAAGAGGGGAGGGCTTCGCAGACTCAGTTGTGACATTTCAAACTGCATATTGTACTCTCCATCCTCTGGTGACTATTCTTAGCCACACAATAGGAAAGGCGTTATATTTTTATGTATCTTTGTGGAGAGACCACTGACCTACACTGCTGTAAAGGTCATTTCCAGTCGTATGGCTAATGCTAAGAAACGGGTCAGCGACAGGCTTCATACTTTCTAGTGTCTGTTCTCCAAGTCAGAACTTCAGTGGCTTCCTCGCCTTTTGGGGACTGTCATTTCCAGTCAGTATAGCTTTCTCTGGCACACACCATCTTCAGTTTGCTGGATTTTTTTCCCAGAACTGAGAAAGAATATGATGCTAATGAGCTAAATGAGTCCTGTCTCAGTGCTCACAGTGTGATCTCCAGACCCCCCTATACCTGTAGGCCAAGAAGAGGAAAACATTTATGAACTACTCCTTTTCTTCAAACAGAATGTAAGAGTGACAGTTACAAAGAGTCTATGCTTCTCTTTAAAGTCTGTTCATGTTTTCCAAAAGATTTAGTGTAGACTTTCTTTGAGGAAAAATGATATGATAAATTAAAACCACATTTTAATCAAAACAATCCTAGCCTTACAAGTACTTGACAAAGTTGCCTGTCCCTTCATGTTTGTTTCTTTGCTAAAAAATGTGTGCACATTCACATTGCAAATAGTCTGTGTGCTGGTGGATGTTCATTGATAGCTGCCTGGTAGCTATTGTCAAATATGGTTAAAAGTTATATTCCAGTAACAGACATGAAACCAATATTACTTCATGCAGTGAGATTACTGGGGCAAATGCCAAGACAGTGATATATTATTTTATTTATTTATTTATTTATTTATTTATTTATTTATTTTGGATTTTTTTTCGAGACAGGGTTTCTATGTATAACCCTGGCTGTCCTGGAACTCACTTTGTAGACCAGACTGGCCTCAAACTCAGAAATCCACCTGCCTCTGCCTCCCTAGTACTGGGATTAAAGGCACGAGCCACCACGCCTGGCGATATATTATTTTTATTTACAAAAATTAGCCTTTTACACTGATTTATGCCTCTTCAATACCAGACTTTAAAAGCAAAAAAAAATGTTTTGGGTTGGGTTTTTGGTTTGTTTTTTTTTTTTTTTTTTTTCTTCAGCCAACCATACAGTGTATCTGAACAGGTGGTTTTACAGTTAAGCTAACATGAACTTTTTTTAATCTTTTTTTTATTAGATATTTCCTTTATTTACATTTCAAATGCTATCCTGAACGTCCCCTATACCCTCCCCCCTGCCCTGCTTCCCTACCCACCCACTCCCACTTCTTGGCCCAGGCGTTCCCCTGTACTGGGGCATATAAAGTTTGTAAGACCAAGGGGCCTCTCTTCCCAATGATGGCTGACTAGGCCATCTTCTGCTACATAAGCCATATTCAGCATGGGCTGGTAACTGCATAACTGGTAATGTATTCCTTCATTTTATAATAGTACTTTAAGTACTCCACTGGAATCCAGCAGTGGATGTGCAGTATTCTTAGTTACCATTCTGAGGACTGTGTGCATTATATCAGCTCTGCAGTCTCTACTGCTAGTGAGAAAAGAGCTGGGAGCCACAGCAGCTCCTATCAATGGGGAGCCATATTAATTATTTGAAATGTGCCTCGTAAGAGGAATCAGCGGTGTTTATTGCAAGTCGAATATTACTTGAAATGGGAAGGTTACTCTAACTGTTATCATAATCTCTGTGTCATTAACTTTCCTTGTTTAGGAGAAGAGATTAACAACCCTGTAAATGGCTATAGTAAATGTGTGAAGTATAACTGGATATTCCCATGTAGAAAGGAAGTGGTGGCTTCTCCACCTCTATCCAAGTCTCCTATGTACGAAGATCTTCAGAACATGAACGACTTTGTAATTATTCTTTCTTGCTTCAGAATCCCAATTGCTTGCTGAATCTTCAGTACAAACGATAACTACTTTGAACATTAGACATTTTTTTTTTTGTAAATTCACTTCGTCTTCCTTCGCTTTTGTGTCTATGAGTGGGCATCAGGGAGGGCATAATTATATTATGTCTCCAAGGCTGGCAAAACAAGTGAGCTTTTTAAAAATGTTCATTTAATTTTTCAAATCAACATTTGTATTTTTATTTATTAGATAAAGTATATTACAAAGACATGCGTGATGGGGAAAGGGCTTTCTAAGAATAGAGAATGAACCCATCTACTTGCTGTTTGAATTTTGGCTAATTCTTTCTTTTCCATCAAGTTAAAACAAGCAAGTTAGAATGACTTTCTATTCTGACTGTGGGAGAAATGCCTTAGGGAAAACCTTGTGTGTCAGGGTTTTACCATCCTAAGTGCCATCCAGTTATTACCCATCCATCAAGTGCCCATCTGAAGATTCCTTAGCACTTATAGGCAGTGAAATAAATACAGCCGGCAGTGCCTACAACTCTGAAGCTGGCGCTCTGGAGCCAGAACGCTGAAAGTTCACTTCTTCCTAATAACTTATAAGTTAAAATAGTCAGATGGATATATGATTTTTGAGGCTCTCAATTTTTCTTTTTTTTTATTGCTCTTTTTTTTCTTTTTTCTCTTTATTAGATATTTTCTTCATTTACATTTCACATGTTATCCAGAAATTTTCCCTTACCCTCCCGCGTCCCCGCCCTGCTCCCCTACCCACCCCCTCCCACGTAATGGCCCTGGCATTCCCCTGTTCTGGGGCATATAGAGTCTGTATGACCAAAGGGCCTTTCCTCCCAATGATGACCAACTAGGCCATCTTCTTCCATATATGCAGCTAGAGACATGAGCGCAGGGGGAACTAGTTAGTTCATGTTATTCTTCCTGGATCTCCCAACTTCTGGAGAAGGCGAGGAACCCATGAAAGAGATCGAGGATGGAACCCTCAGGACACAAGGTTGATTATCGATTGACACTCGTAGGTGAAGACACAAATGGTCCGTGAGGTATAGCCTCCCACAAGACAGCTATATCAGGTCCCTTTCAGCATTATCTTGCTGGCATATGCTATAGTGTTTATTTTGCTGGCTGATTATGTGAGGGATCCCTGGCAGCCGCCGTCACTGGTTGGTCCATCCTTTTGATTCAGCTTCACACATGATCTCTGTAACTCCTTCAGTGAGTGTTTTGTTCTTGATTCTAGGAAGGGGCACTGAGACCACATTTTGAACTTCATTCTTCTTGAGATTCATGTGTTTAGTAAGTTGTATCCTGGGTAGTCTAGGCTTCTGGGCTAGTATCCACATATCAGTGAGTACATATTATGTGAGTTCTTTTGTGATTGGGTTACCTCACTCAGGATGAAATCCTCCAGACCCATCCATTTGTCTAGGAATTTTATATATTCATTGTTTCTAATAGCTGTGTAAATGTACCAAATTTTTTGTATCCTTATAACCAGATGGAAACTCTTCTGGATATATGCCAAGTAGAGGTATTGCTGGATCTTCCGGTAGTACTATGTTCAATTTTCTGAGGTACCGCCAGACTGATTTCCAGAGTGGTTGAACAAGCTTGCAGTCCCACCAGCAGTGGAGGAGTGTTCCCCTTTCAATTTTTCTTAAATCCCAGTTTATTACTCCATAATTATCTGTAGTCTCACTGAAGGAAAAACTGAATATTAAACACACAACACACACACACACACACACACACACACACATGCATTTGTAGTCCTAGCAGTTGAGAAATATAGGCAAGTCATTCTTGACTACATTGCAAGTTTAAAGTCAGCCAGGGCCCCATAAGAAGGAAGGGAGGAAGGGAGGAAGGGAGGAATGGAGGAAGGGAGGAAGGAAGGAAGAAAGGAAGGAAGGAAGGAAGGAAGAAAGGAAGGAAGGAAGGAAGGAAGGAAGGAAGGAGAGAAGGAGAGAGGAAGGGAAGGAGAGAAGGAGAAAAGGAGAGAAGGAAAGAAGGAAGGAAAGGAAGCTCCTAACTAAATATATAAATCATTTAAAAACTCCATCTTGGTTAGAAAGAAAAATCATTTGAATTGGCTGGTGTTTTGGTTTATGTTTAAGAAGATTATTTTATAATTTACACTGGCTATTTTTTCTATGTGAAATAAAAGTGTTAGAACATGGTAAAAAATTTTAAGTTAAAAGACAGCTATAGTATATTTATTCATTTAGTATGTGTATCCGAACACTCGGGCCATGTCTATTAAGATTCAGTGTTGAGAACAGCTCATTGGAGTCATTTCTCTGCTCCACCATGTTGGTCTAGGTATCCCGACTCAGGTAGTCAGCCTTGGTAGCAGGTACTTTTACCCACTGAGACATATCATGGTCCCGATGATATCTTAACATTTTCTCTTGTGTTCACAGGGCCAGTACATCATGGACAAGTCTCCTACATCTCTCCACCAATTCACCTCGACTCTGAACTAGAAAGACCCCCTGTCAGAGGTGAGTTTTCTTGACTTGAGGCAAAAGAAGCAGTGTTCAGTGCAAAGTAAGGGGAATGAATGAAACTAGATGAGGTTGTAATATGCATTCACAGTGCAGTACCTTTTCAAAAATGAAAATGAAAAGTAGCATGTGAAAAATATCTCACTTATAAACAGAAGCATGAAATACTGTTCTGAGAAATAGATGAGTCCATTTATTCAAAAACTATGTAACCTGGGGCATCTAATAGAGGACAATTTGAATTCTTTTCAGGGTGACAGGTCATTGCTCAGATTTATTTTTCTGTCATTGAATTTTTTTAGAGTAGGATACTTGCTTGTAATGTCATAATCAAAGTCACAGTGAAAGACATTTTCCTTGAAAATTAGTACTTTAATGAATAAATTTTTACAAGTCTTTGTGATGTCAATATAATTGTTGATCCATAAAATCATATCAATTACAACTATCTTACATGGATGTCAACAAAAGTCACTATTCACTTGGAAATATTTTTATTACTAAGGCACAATATAAATTGAAAGGTAACATTTATTAGCAGGATATGTAAAGCCAGAATTCATTTTTTTTTCTGTTTTTAAGGAAATTCCAGTCCCTAATCTTCAAAATGTTTTATAGTGTTCAGACCTAATGTTCCACAATCATGCCTTCCAGTTTTATAACTAACAAGTATATGCAGGTTAACCTTTTGGTCTTAAATATGGCATGTTTTCTAATCAACCCATCAGTGGTTTGGCAAAAGTCACTATGTGTGCATTTTTTTTTTTTGCACATGCCTTCTGCTTGAGCATTTCCTGCTAGCACAAGTCTCTTTATCTTTTGTGCATCCTGTAAGATTCTAGTGGACTAGGAGGTTGTGCTTTTTCCACCTGTCTAACAGAGTTCCATGATTTCCAAAGAGTCACTCTATGCCCAAGTACCTTGGTTATTTCCCAGGAGACCTTGTATTCTATTGGCAAGGGTGTGTGCTTTTCTTCCTTGTCTGTTTGTTCCTGAAGGACATATTGCCCTAATTACTATATCCCAGCCACTGGTCTGAGCTTGGTCCATAGTGGAAAGTACCCCAGTGATTTCTGTCCAAATGACCAGCCGTTAAAAGTGATGGAGTAAACATTGCTGGAAAAAAATTTTTTTTTTCTGTTTTACAAGAGAAAAAGATACAGGGAACATAAGGGAATCCCATGGGAGATGGCACAAATAGCCAACTCAGAAAGTATGAGGTTTTCTTTGTTGTTGTTGTTGTTCTTAAAAGAGCATGAGGGAAGGGATGTTTAGAATGATGAAATGTGACAACTTTTTTAAAGGATTCCATATCCTATACCAAGGAGTTTGTACCTTGTCCTGAGAAAAAAGCCCCTTTGGGGTGTTTCCTCTAGAATGAATAATGTACCATAGTATCAGCTCTGGAGACCAGGATAATCTCTGTGACATCAGGGTAGATGATGAGCTAGCTGAGGAAGGTGTTGGCAAACAAAGGTGACTCTCAGTAATTAAGATAAAAGATGATGGCACACTTAACTGGAATTATGCCTCATAAGAGGATCTGAAAAATATCGTTTGAGGCTTATAGCAAAGGGATGTGGCAAAGGTGCCTCTTATGTGGCTGTGTTGATTGACTAAGCTAAGGTAGCTTGAGTGTTTGTATCTTCTCCAGTTTCTATGTTGAGATTTGAACTTTAACCCTGAGTGCAATCGCTGTAAAATAGAGCCTCTACTCTCACTGATGCTTTGGTGCTAAAATATAAGGGGAAGAAACTAGGTAGGTGCTGTGTTGTGCTCCTACCCTTCCATGTGAAGGTGAACATCTTAGATCCAGAGAACAACCTTCTTACAACACTGAGTCTGACAGCCTCTCGCTCTTGGATTTCAGAGCTTCCACATCTGTGGGAAAATAGATTTTATCTTCTTTTTAAATCATCCAGTCTCAAATATTTTGTTATAGCAATGCAAAGTGATAGAGATGCCTGGTGAGTCCAACAGAATCCCTCACAAAGAGAAGCCATGGATGTGAACTGATACAGTTGATGTGTACATGCTAATTATTAGCATATGGCTCTCACTAAGGCTGAAAGACTATTTACATAATATGAGTACTTTATCATAATATTCCATTCTTTAGATATGACCCCATTATAATTTGAGAAAGAGTATTTAAATAAAGTCAGGGCTGGAGTGGATAAGGAATCTAATCCAAAATGTGATAAATCTAGATAGCAAACATAGTACCACAGCGATGATTGTTGGGATTGACTTTGTGCTGAGGTATCTGGATTCTTAGTGGTCAGCCCTCTGGCTGGATTGGTAAGGGAGTGTGTCACACATTTTTGACAGTTGTCTTGCTGTCATATAAGGTAGTGGCCCCATGCCTTCTGTTGATCTCCAATCTAGTCTACCACCTTCACTATCACGGCAGAAGGGAGTCCGAGTAATGGAAGTAATTTGGCTGAGCCTCTCCTTGAGTTGTGCTAGTTAATGTCTTACTTGTCACAGAAAGTCATGGAGCCAACCTCAGACTTCAAGAGAAGAGGTGAATTATCTTTTCTTAGGGAAGACTCATGAAGAAGTAGAGTTTAAGACATTTGTAATGCCATGTATAAATAAAATAAATTTAGCATGACTCTGAAATGTGTGATGTGAAAGCTTTAGGCCCTCTTGCTTTGGGTGTCTTTAACCACCTCACAGACCTAAAGATGGAATTTAACATGCTTGTGAGGAGCAGGAGAAGAGTGACATTTGGTAGGTCCCGCATAATATACAGCTATTACTGCTATTTGAGTTCATTGCAGCAGTGTATAGGGAAAAAATAGGCTTTGGAACCAGGTTGCTCTGCCATCTCTCCAACAAAAACTACTAGACCAGTCTGTCAGGCTTATCAGAAGAAACAATACATATTAAATACCTGGCTCATACCAGACCTTGAGAAATTCACAGGAATGTAGGTAGCCATTGTCAAGAACCTGGATTTCAAATGGCATCCCTTTCATATTGATGGGTGGTTTGAGCTGATACAGAATAAACAATGATCATGCATAACCACTGATGCTTAACACTTACTTCAGACTGTGTAGAGCCTTTATTTTTATATAACTTAAAAAAAAGATTCATCAGAGTAACTACACCATGAATTCTCTTCAACATGGTTGCCATATAAACAAAAGAGCCAAATAAAGAAGGCATGCAACTTGGAGCGCTCATAGGGTGACTGTTTTCCCAGTTCCTCAGGCTCACACGATGCTCAACATGAATAGACCCACAGACTCTCGACCATTTGCATTTATAGTCACTACCTCATGTAAAACAGCCTTTTGTTTGTTTTTTTTTTTTTTTTTTTTCCTAAGAAATACCATTTAGGGGCTGCACAGATGATTCAGTGGTTAAAGCACTTGCCCCACAACTGTAAAGATGAGGTTCCCAGAACCTACAGACAAACTACAGATAGGCATGGTAATGTGCTTGTAATTCCACTGCTAGACAGCCAGGGACGGGAGATCTACAGAACAACCTGGCTAGCCAGACAAGGCAGATGGTAAGTTCTGGATTGAATTCAGAAACTCTGCTTCAGTGAATAAGATAGAGTGGGTCTGACAAAACTTCTAACCTTTACCTCATGCCTCCACACACAGATGCACTGCACACACTCCTGCCCACACTTACATGCATACACACATGCCAAACAAAGAATCCAAGAGACAGTTTAATTAGAGAGGATTATGAGAAACTATCAAAATCCTATTACATGAAAAGGTTGCATATTTTCAGAGACTGACATTTTATTCAAAGGCAGATATTAGTAAGGATACGGAGATGGTATAACACTATCATTAGTTTCCAGTTTCAAAGTATTTCTACTCAGCTATCAAATGTTATACTCAGAGACATGCAGATTTCTGAGTTTGAGGCCAGCCTGATCTACAAAGTGAGTTCCAAGACAGCCTGGGCTATACAGAGAAACCCTGTCTTGAAAAAAAAATGTTATACTCAATGATGATTTTTTTTTAAATAGACTGTAATACTAATATTGATTTCATGTACAGTTGAATTATACATCTCTCTCCATATTCATATTCTTCTGTTAGTTGAGAGGGAAAAGAGAGAGGATCATAGGAAAGGATTTCTTTTGCATGTTAGTGATTTTATTTGGCTTGAGATGGCATCAGGTTTTTTGAATATGTGGAATGCTACTTATTTTTGTGAGATTATTTGACAGTTTATATGGATCCACAGGTAAACTAATATCAGTTAGCCAGTTAGCTTTTCTATCTCCTAAATTCTATTATAGTTTTATGTACATTGAACACAGAAAAACTATCTCAATGGTCTGATTGTTCCCTCTGTTTTCTTTATTTCCTTCTTTATTTCCTTTCCCTACTTAACATACATGATAATGAATCAGGAACTAGTTTTAATTTTTAATATTACCTTTTGTATTTTATGAAATTGACTATATTCTTATAATGTGCCACGGACTGGACCTAGTCGGCCCCCCTCAATCCGTGGGAGTCAGGGGTTCGGACAGATGGGCATGGAGTCGGCGGAAGTGGGGTGACAAACAGATGTGACACAAAGGATTGTGGATCTGAGTGCCCTTTGTCAAATCGAGCATCAGACTTTTTATACAGAAGAAAATAGGGAAGTTAGGTGACACATCAGCAAGATACAAAGAGGTTGTTAGAGGTTACTGGATTCTTACACAAAACAGGAAATGCAAACACAGAAGGTCTGGCAGGAATCAACTGGGATAAGATTCAGTCTTAAGAACTGGGATAAAAAACAGGTCCACCTAAGGTCCACTTAATCGTAGAAGCCATAGTTCCTATTGTAGACTATTGTATAGTCCACCTTCCCCCTAGACCATTGTAAATACTTGTATCTGGGTGTAACTCAGCTAGCTATAGTTCTAAATATCTAGTCTGGTTCCTCTTCTGGTCACAAACTTCCTTATTCCTAGATAGTGGTAAATTCCTGCATAGGGTGGTGACTTGAGTATCCATGCCCAGGGTCAGATCAAGGACTGCCTAGAATCTAACTTAGCTATATGTCAAAAATTCAATCCTTAGAAGCACTTATAATGAAGCAATATTAAGGGAAAGCACACAGATCCGTTTACCAACTAAAGCAAGGACATTGGAGCATTCTTTATACAGGATGCCATGATTCCAGGAAACTGAGACTAAGTTTCTGTGAACTTTTTGCCTCAGGGCTGCGCCCAGACTTTCCAGCCTGTCAGGTGGGTCACTACTGGAGTGGATGTAGCAATAATGAAACTGCAATTTTTGTTTACCAATATAATAATATAAATAAAGATATTTTAAAATGACCAAATATAACTTATAATATTAGCCTAGGAATCTAATAACTTAATAACTTGGAAGAGGACTCAGAATCTTTATCATTTTGTTTCAGGTAAGCAGCACTCTTAAGATTACTTGTTATTTCATTTTGTAAATACTAATTGTGATTTGAGATGATGAAGTGATAGTTGATAACTTTGGCCTTATGTTTTAAAACTGGATACTGGTAGAGATGACCCAAAGATTAAGAGCGTTTGCTTCTACAAGACCAGAGTTCAGAGTTCAGTTGCCAGCATCTGTAACAGATGGCTTACAAAGGTCTCTGACTCTAGCTCCAGAGGAGCTAACACACTTGTCCTGACTTCTTGGGACAACCACAGACACACCCAGCATACAGTCACAAAGACATACAGTTACTCACATTTTTTTATAGTAGATACTTCAAAGAAAAGGAAAACACTTTGCTTTACGCATACACACACACACACACACACACACACACACACACACATATGTTAAACATATGTACACAGCTCCATCTGCTTCAGATTGTCCCACCCCTCTGCATGCTGGCTTACTGATGATTCACTTTGGGTTTGGTTCATGGATCCAAACTGTCCTGTGCACTGTCATTCTTTATGAGAATGTATGGCATTTCTCTACTTGCTTTTCAGATGTTCCTTTTTAATTCTATGCAGCTAAATTATGCCCAGTATGTTCTTAGGAACCCAAAGGAAAATAGCGTAACAACTTACAAAACACTCTTTAGTAAACTGTTGTACTCTCTATGGCTGTAAACTAGCCATCGAATATAAATTCAGTGGCACTTACCCACTAATGAGTAAATTTGAGAGTTTCTGTTCTTTAAGTCCAATGTGACCATACATGGCATTTGGTCACATAATTTATATCTGCAATGACTTTATGTGCATTCTTCAATTTACAGATTTTTTATTACTGAATAGGGGTGTAAATTCTAGTAGTTTACTAGTGCATTAATGTCACAATACATTACAAGGTAATTAAGCAGAGATGCCACTATAAATAGAAAAAATAGTCACAGCCTTCACCATAAACTACTTAATAAAAACAAGCCCCTGAATCAGCATTCACCATTACAGTATTTTTTCTTGACATACGTCTCATTAATCAGTACCTCTAAAAAGAACAAAAAAGCTTTGTCTAGAAGCACTGTTGTTTTTAAACCATTCATTATTAAAACATTTGTTACAATTTGTAGTCAATTTTATGGAATTCATTATATATGTATATCTGCATAGAAAATATGTACATGCCTTTGAGACATACTCCCCAATTTTATACAAATACAAGTGAGAGAAATACTGGAGCCTTGGATATTTTGTGACAGATGTATAAATTGTAGTTCCTAGGAGGATTCATTAAGAAACCCAGTTCTTGGAGTTACAGAGATAGTTCAGTGATTCAGAGCATTGGCTTCTATACTAGAAGACCCAGGTTCCATTCCCAGAACCCACCTGGCAGCTCCAGTCGGTAGCTCCAGTTCCAACAGACACGTTGACCCCTTATGTGGTCCCTGATCCTTCTTCCCATTCTTTATTTTACCTCCAAACTTTTCATTTGCAAAATGTCCTCCCTCAGAATCATGTCTGTGATGAACAGCGTCACCCAAGCAAGGAGCTTGTGGGAGAATCTGTAAAGATTCTGGAGTCAGAATCCAAAACAGAAGTTTATGTAATCTGAGATTCAAATGTACCTGTTAGGACATATTATACAGTTGATCTTTTATTTACAAGTGTTTTTGATATTTTATTGTTGTCATATTCCATTTCATAATGACCTTAAGAGGGATTATTCATATTGAAACAAGTAATTGGGGTTCAGAGTGGAGTCTTTTAAGTACAATGAAGACTTCCTTACCTCATGAGGGCTTTAACTGGGGAATTAGGGTGCCAAAGACTTCCTGGTCATACAGACCGTTCATTGAGTCAGTTGATTCATGCTCTTGTTTTGAATTCAAAGAAAAAAAATTTATGGAACACAGGTGAGTAGGTTATAGGGAAAAGTTGACTAGAGTTTGGAGGTGGAATTTTAAGGAAAATAAGGGCAGAGTTCCTGCCAGGGGTCCACCAAATGCAGCGTGCCATGACACTACAAGTCTGGGGACTTCTACTGGAGGTAGGGCAGAAACTAGGGTGAGGCATTGAGGCTGGGGACCAGTCTAGTTGGCATCACCAGGCACCTGGGTGTGACAAAGGTTCCCCTTTAGGCATTTTTGGTCTTTGTCCAGGACAGAACCAGGGACATTTTGAGACAGACAGGAATTGAAGTGCCTATCCCTAAACTCTCTGGCCTTCTGTTCTCACCAACATCAATGGCAATTGTAATTAGATGAATCTACATCAAGTTCAAAAACAAAAACAAACAAACAAACAAAACCCCCAAAAATCAAAAACAAAACAAAAAAAAAAGCATAAATTTTTGAGTCTTCCTTTTGTAATATAAGTAATCACAACATTTTGAATATTTTGGATATTTTTACTTATAAAAAAACTTGATCGCTATTGAGTTGATGCCGCCTTCCAGGATGATGATTAGTAGTGATCATACTGCCTTTGAATTACATTGTGTGTGTGTGTGTGTGTGTGTGTGTGTGTGTGTTGTGTGATCCATCCTAGAGTTATGTTTCATTGTATGTGACGTAAAAATTTTCAATTCAACGTTGAACGTAAGATTCTTTTTCCGATTTTCCAAATGAATGTAAACTTATCTTACAAATAAAAATTTGGAAAAAAAAGACATTATTTGAGTCATTCTGTTAGTACGTTCAATGGGCACATAATCAATGAAGTAGAATAATGCTAAGCATTAAGTTCCATGTGTGAATTAAATTACAATGAGCAAATCCACACACTGAAAATATTTTTTAAAGTTCAAAATAAGCAGATGGTACCGCCTGATGCATTCACATTAAAAATAGTCTTGAGCCAATGATTTAGCATCACAAATTAGAGTTGTTAACACTTAGTATCATCCAGTGAAATGTAAAAAAAAAAAAAAAAAAAAAAAATAGATTGATTGAAATAAAATTGGACCATGACATCTGTCCTCCTTCCTCAAGAGTTTCCAGGCCTGTTCTCTAATGGTCTATGATGGTGGTTCCCTAACTTCCCAACCTATACACACTGTGAAATGAGACACAAATTTCATAGCCTTCCCCCAATTTTTTCTCAAGAAAATAAATTGGAAGCTTGTAGTACGGCCACTGAAGTCATGTTTATGTGCTCCGGGTATGTTACCACTCTATCATGTGTAAGTGGCCACATTACCGCCTCGCTGGCAAGAACGGACATGGCCACCAGAATCCTTCTGCAAGCATACCTTTATTACATCATGCAGAGAAAGAGGGTGAGCCCGAGATGGGTCCAGCTTAAATACACCTCAGTGTGACATGTGTCGTCAGGATTGGCTGACTGCCCATTACCTCAAGTTATGCCCCGGGATGGGCGGTGACTTGCGTGGCTTTGTCACAAGCACATGCACACTGAACTTGTTTGCTTGTCCCAGGCTGGGGGTGGTGACAGGATGTCGGCGCCAACTTGGAATGGCGGCAGAACCAGCTCGGGCGCGGCTCTCTACAATCATGCACTTCTAAATCTACACGGTATTTGAGTTTTTTGAGAGGAGATATAATATAATGTAAAAGGGCTACAGAGATACCTCAGTGGTTAAGAGCATTTATTCTTGCAGAAGACCTAGGTTTGATTATCTGCTCCTACAGGGGAACTCACAACTACCTATAACAGCAATTCCTGAAAATTTGACACTATTAAGACCTCCCTGGGTACCACGCATGCATGTGGTGCACAGACATAT